>CM046032.1:47637863-47950363 GCA_025215565.1 Flaveria ramosissima
GGCTTACTCGGCTCGTAGCTCACTCGTTAGTTGTCTCGCTTGTAGGCTCGCTTATTAGCTCGTTTAAAATTAAATCAAAATTATAAATTTTATAAATTATAAATCAAATTAATGACATGTTATATAAAATACACTATACACATAAGGTTATTTTGATATTTTATAACGAGAAACTAATTATAAAAGTATAAAAACATGATTATACTTCTTAAAACAATAATTTTGTATAATTGTTGTCAACAAATCAAGATAAACAAATATAAGAAATATTATTATTCATATATATATATACATACACATGAATATATACAAATAAAAATAAATATTTTTTAATAAATAAATAAATGACTCGCGAGCTGGCTCGACTCGTTTATACCGAGCTCGGATTTTGAGCTCGTTAAAATAAAAAAAGTCTGCTCAACCGCGCTGAGCCCGAGCCCACCCTGACTCGACTCGACTCGACTCATTTTCTCCGCTACTCCAAAGAAAGATTATGGGTCGACAATGTTACATGAAAAGTAAATGTTTGTTTTTGCTGGTTTAAAAAATCAATGTTTATTTTTTCATATGTTTATTTGGGAATTTTCCCGCTTAAATAGTCTAGCTGAGCATCACCATTAAGGTGTGCAGGAAACATATATCTTCTCATGTGTAAGTTAAGTTAGTTGTTTAAAAAAACTAATGCTTTAATTAAATTAGCTTAACTTAACTTTGAAACATTACCATTTTATTTTGTATATTTGTATATTACACTTACGGGTCATTTGGTTCGCAACATGTTTTGCATAGGAATTAAATTAGAATTAGAATTTGAATTGAAATGAAATATTATTAAAATTAATAAGAAGTTTAGTTGGTAAATTTTAAGTTGAATTGGAATAGGTCAAGTGAGTTGCATGTGGGAATATTTGAGTATGAGGGATAAAAACTATTAGTTGTTAAAATAAATATCAACGTGATTTGCGTCCATTCTTGTGCATCGAGAGTTGAAGTAGGTCAAATGTGAAATAAACAATATTATCAAAATAAACATCAGCTTATATCAAGTTGGTTAATTTTTTATTTTCATTTGTGTATTTAGAACTGAAGTAGGTGAATGTAAAACATATATATAATATTATTTAAATTAAAAAACAAGATATCTTGATCCACGTTTTCGACGTGTTCTTCTAGGTCCACTTGATTTTCTATAAAAGTATATATGCATTGAGATCCGATTTAAAATTGAAAATGAACCATATTCATGAAATTTTTTATTCTACTTGACATACGCTTATCTTCAATGAGCATCATGTGTCTAGTAATATAATACAACGATCTTCAATGTTAATCATGTGTCAGAATATAAGATTGTGTATCGTATGAGGTATGGTAAATATTTCACTTACTGTCACGTAACATAATAACATTTCACTCGAATTATTTATTTAAGGGGATGAATTGTGAGTAAGATTTTACTTATTACTTATTTTCGTTACCCATGATCTGGAGGTTTAGTGCTATGACGTATATATAAGTGGTGTGGGTTCATATTTATATAAGTGTGACGTAAGGTGTAATTAGATATTATTACAAGAATTGTTGTTTAGCAAATTATTTATAACGTTTTTAACAATATCAAGAGTTATAAATTTAATACATGTGTTTGTGAACGAACAAACCAACTTTCAATTCTCACGAGCATAGAATTTTCCACGAATAAATCCTCACTAGACCCTTACTAAGAGGCGTGGTGTTCACACACGAGAGAGATACCACCTCACCGCTCATGTACACAACTCACTCTAGTATAACAATCTTCAACATTCATTTTGTGTCTATCGATGGTATAGTTTAAAAGTAGTACAACCGATAAATTTAGTGTTAAAACAAAGAAAACTAAAGTAGACTTTTGACAACAAAAACTTAAACGTGCAACTTGACTATAAACCTAAACGTGCAACTTTTGACTTGTGTACATGAATCGCGTGTTTAACGGGTTAGCACTTTTCAAGTGTTTTCACATCCTCATATCACTCTCTATAGATCCTATCAATAGTTTTTGCTATGAGATTCTACTAGGTAAATCTGTTTGCTCGGTTTTACAAAAATGGGTCATCACAAAGACAAAACCACACATAATACTACCTACTAAACTATGCCTGATATAAATGACAGACTGGTTGGTTGAGCCCCACCTATAACGGATTGGTGTAAATTAATTGTGTAAAATTAAAAGTATGTTAGATGAATGTTTGAGTTGTCGTTCTATAAACAATATTAATGACAGACTATAATCAAAACCAAACTCTCAAAACCCGTAACAAAATTATGTCGTCGTCTATTAATTAAGAAAACCGATTCTAGTCTCCATACACCAATAAGAAAAACCCGAACATGAATCCATAAACATCCTTGAGAGACCTGACTGCTTTATAAAAATCAAATAAAACAAAACGAAACAAATAGTGAATCCGAGAAAAGTCCTCGGGTAATGAAGATGAAATGACAAGTAAAATCTGCTAGACGGTTATATGATCGAGTTCTTGTGTACAAGAAGGCAACAGATTTAGAGCGTATTCAACCATGATTATGGAAGAGTAACATGCCTGTGAGCAATGGTTTATCTGGCATTCTGTCTGATCTTGATCATTCGCTTCAGAGTTGCTAACCAGAAGCTGCACTCGTCCCAGTCGCTTGTGGTAAGATCCACCTTTTACGGAAGATACAAACAAATAAATAACGTGAGTTAAAAAATTACACAAAAAATATTATTACAACATATCTGATTTCTACTTGACCCGTTCTCTTTTTAGCTAAGTTTATTGATTTTACCCATTTGACCAGTAAGAATTCAAATTAAATCTTCTTTAGAGTCTAAAGTGATACCTGGATTTTAAGAGCAGTAGCAAAATCACCACGATCCAACGACTGACAAAGCTGCACAAGCTTTTCAGCGGCATTTTTTGATATATCGCCATTGTTTAGCTTGGCAAACAAGGCACCGATTTTCTTTGAGTTGTCATCGATTTCCCGCCGCTTAGCTGGAACGGCATTTGACCCGCCCAATGCTTCTGATGTCTCATTGAAAAGTCTTGTCAAAGTTGCAATAACTGGTCTTTGCTGGGCTGAAAACATAATAGCCAACATTACCAACATAATCAAAAGCATAAACTAACAAATCAGCCAAAAAATGGAACATGAAAGGTTATAACATTAAAAGGAAAGAAGAAATAATGACATTACCAGGTACATTTGACACATCAGCTGTCTGAACAGTTGGAGGAGCGGCAGGAGGGGCTGCAGGCGGTGGAGGGGTAGACGGTTGCATTTGAGCTGAGGAAGTTCTTTGTAATCCTGTATTATTAACAGGCATGAACCCCCTGACTGGTGGTGTCACACCGTGTGATATCTTTGGCCCAGTAGTTGCAACCATTGGAGATGGAACAGGCCCAAGTGAAACAGGCCCCGGTGGTCCAGGTTGGTACACGGGGTTAGTGTTTCCCTGAGACTAACGTATTAGCAGATATTATACAATCTAGTAAACCGTAATCAAGAAACAGAAAGTTTATATATACATACGGGATATAACTGAGAACCCAAAGTGGGAGGCTGCTGGTACTGGTCAGCATTTCTCATAACAGGAGGTGTTGTAGGAACAAAGACTTTGGGTGCAGGCTGAGTTGTAACTGGAGGTGGATTAAATCCCGCCTAAAAACATAACTCACAAATAATATCAGTACTCCAACTTCCCATATCATACACATACATATACATATATATAAGTTAATTTACTTAAGTAAAGGTCAAACATGAACTGCAACATATAAAAGTTCAATTATTTACGTACAGGTGGAGCATGAACTGCAGGAGTTGGTACAAAGAGAGAAGGTTGTTGTGGCTGTTGATATTGAGCATTGTATAAAGGTTCAGGTGGTTGTTGATAAGCGCTCCCATCCTGCATGGTTTTCTGTAACTGAATATATGGTTTTCTAATTGTATAATACTTTTCTTGGATGAGAGATTATGAAAAGAAATATACCTGATAATAGTTTCTAGAAGATTCAACAACAGAGTTTGTTTGCTGGTTTGTACCATATACAGCTCCCATTTGTGGTTGAGTGTGAACATAATCAACAGACCCTGTTGTCTCCTTCTCTGGATAAACAAACGTACAAAAAAAATTTAAAAACATGACGAGTTTTTGAAGACAGGAGCCTGGTCTATTTGAAACTTTACAAAAATATAAAGATACCTGGTTCAGATGAGCGTGCTATACGATCTCTTAAAATAACAAGTTCAGGAGACAAATCTTCAGTGCCCATTAGTTTCAAATATTCCATAGCTGTGGTCAAAAGTCCTTGACTTGCTAATATTTCAGCATATTTTTCAACAAGTTTGCATAAAGAAGCACTGAATCTCTTCTGCCCAGTTGCTAAAGCAAGAACCACAGTCTTCTCCATCAAATCCTAATAAAAAGAAGACAAAAATTTTTGGTTATTACTTTTTAAATGAAAAGAAATTAAACATAAGTTAGTATGATTACCTGAAGAAGTTCAACATATGATTCACCCTTGTGTTCGCCAGTAACATTCTTTGACCAAATTTCAACTGTTTTATCAATGTTGCCAGCACATATGTAACAAAGTGTTGCAGCCAGTGTATTACCAGCAGCTACAAGCCTAGATGCAAGGGTGTCACAAAGTAAAGTCCATTCCTCCCTTTGTGCAAACTGTGAATGCAAATGCGTAATCAATTAACAGCAGTTATAACAGGCATTAATAGAAGAGTTTACAAACTGTAAATTTTTACTGTACTCGAGGAAACTTACAGTGCATAGGAGAGCAAGTGTTTCCTTCCAGGATTTAAGGGGCCTGGTATTTACTAGACTAACAAGGTCATTATTTACCATTGCAGCAACAACCTGTATCCAAGGATCATATACAAATACATAATTGAGCCACAGAATGACAGAAATCAATTAACTCAAAAAAACAGTTTTATAATAATTAGGGGTAAATTATCGAAGACAAACTCCTTTTATTTGTCCCACTTCAGTCATTGTTCTCAAGAAATATCACATGGGTCATTAAAAGATGGTTTTTTATTCCACTTAGGTCACAAGTTAGCGTGATGACAGATTGTGATGTTCACGCATCAGTAATTGCACTTGCGTTTGTGTACTTTTTGTTCCAATCGGTTCGTTCGGTAACTGACAGGTTAGTGTTCAAACTCTCAACATAACAGGTTACCCAATAATGTAAGGGAACAAAAAAATCATATTTTAATGAACTGTATGGTATTTTCTGAGTACACACTGGTATTTTTTGTAATTAACCAAAAGTTCAATGGCATTAATAAAGTAGAATAGGAAAAATAACCTTTAGGTATGGAGAACGGTTCTTCTTTAGGTATTGATCACGTGTGGTCTCCCACAAGGAAGCACCACCAACCTGTGCAATAACTAAAGCATCTGCCATCTTATCTGCAGCTATGCACTGTGCAACAGCCCCCTTATAATCACCAACAACCAAAGCCCGTTGTACAGCATCATTAAATGAAGGGTCAGTGGTTCCCACATGTAAATCGTTTTCCTTTGTTGATTCTTCAAAATTGGGAACATATTCTTCAGTGTTCTTCCCAGGAGTTGAAACAGGTGTATCACATTTAGGACTTGGAAGATTATTAAAGAAATCTTCCCCATTATCAATCGGTGTTTGATTGCCACCTGCAAATGCTTCTGTATTTGTTTCTTGTTCTTCAAAGTTTAGAGAATTCATTTCTTGAGATAATTCTTGTACATCATTGTTTGCTTCTGCAGGTAAAGTAAAGCCAAGGTGGTTCAAAAGCTTTGTTCTTGCTGTTCCATCATCTTCAAACATCACCTTCAAGAATCCCCATGTTTCTTTTTCCTCCTCAGATCTGCTCCCACAACAATACACAATCAAGGGTTGGGTAACACGTCAAAACAGAGTATTTTCAATTCGGGTAGAAAGGGGCCGGGTGGGTTCACCTCTAAATACTTTTTTGTCCATTTTTTATTGTTTATACATATTTAACCCCTCGGAGATTAAGGGGAAGAAAAATAGCACAACCTAAATCAACCTATTTATATAGCTGGGCTAAGATTTCTTATGAAAACTTACTCAGATTCTTGAGATTTTTTGTCACAAAGAAGCCTTAAAGTAGATCTATCTCCGCTTCGCATTGCAGCTTCAAATTCAGATGAAGTGGTCACTAAATTGTGCTCAGTAACCAAGTCATGCACATTAACCTGAAGAACAGTATAATTAGATAACTATAAGACAGTTGGATTTTATTAGACAAGCAGTGCGAATATGCTACCTCTGATGGTCCAGAAGAACCAGTCGAGTGAAAAGAAACAAGCTTTCCACCAAAACCAAAAGAAACACCAGCTTTACGTTGATACCATTTGGGAGCTTTTAATGGCGCTGCATAAACAGAAACCAGATGTAAACAATGATCTAGAGTTATTTATATGGATATCACTGATCAAAATAACAAAAAGGATGTTGTGTAAGCACATAAAATGTCTGAACATTTTTACATATGTGGCTACATTACCTGAGCCATAGTAATTCTCACCAGCACCATATCGAGCACAAGCCTATGGAAAACGAAAAGACAATTTAAGCTTACTAAAAAGTAAGTATAAATTTCATGTTTGTTTAAATTATACGAGTGGAAGTACAATGGTATTGCAGAAAAAATAATGATATAAAAAGACATGGATAGGTACCTCAATATTATAAATGCCAATTTTCCCATCAAAGGAAGATGCAGATATAATTCCTGGTATCTTTGGATACCAATGAACATCAAAATTCCAGTTGGTGCCAGCTGGAAGTTCAGAGACGATCTACATCAAGATATTAAAATTGGTTGATATTAAAAAAGCCAGAAAGTACCATAACATGTTTACAAAGTTAAATCATCAAAAATTTTAACAGAAAGATTAACGGACCTCAGCAGAATTAGTGTCCCAGCATATAGTGCGGTTATCTTTGGCGCATGTAAGCAGATAAGAGCTATCACTGGGACACCATGACATGGCAACTACACCTGTTACACCATATTGTTAAGAAGAATGTTATAAAGAGAGCAAAGATAAAAGTAGCATCTTCCAAAGATGCATACTGTACCAAAAATCATTGATATAAAAGTAAAGTGCATTTGTTGGCTTATAAGCTCTATAAGGTTCAGAAATTGTTATGTGCCTTGTGTTTTGAATCACTTAATCATATGTTTTTAGGCAGAAATGCCAATTTTGATTAAAATAGTAATATCAACGTCACCATCTTTTTTCATGTTATCTACCAGTGGTTCTAGGTTCATAAGATAGTGGGAAACTTGACTTAGATTAGAGATCTGAGTAAGACATATCAAATTATCAATTAATCTATATTTTCAGGCGGAAAACAGCTTTAACTTACATATACCTATCATAAGAAAGCAGCACCAAGATTTTAAAAGGCCATTCACAATACAACGATGCAATCATTCTAAGATACATGACAGTGTGTGTCAAAAGCATATGAATAATAAAAGGCCTCCACTTGCATGATTCATAAGTTCAATAATAGACCAAAGTGCACTTTTACCAGATGGAGAATTTATAAAGAAATCACTCCTCATTTCCAGTACAAACTAGATAAAGGTATTTTTTTTGTTTTTCCCAGATGGGGAAAACAAACATTTAGTCAGGTATCGTTCATTTCACACATTTTACATCAACTCACTGAAGATGTTTCTAAATGCATGCATTCCTGTCGGACTGGTGAACCGTGAACTGGACAGTTGTTGGAATAACTGTGTAAAAGTAGAAGTAGAGAAAGAATGTAGTTGTTTTTTGTTTTTTCTAGACAGGGGAAACAAACATTTAGTAAGGTATTGTTCCTTTCACACATTTTACATCAACTCGCCAAAAAACTTTCTAATTGCATGCATTCCCGTCGGACCAGTGAACCGGGTGAACTGGACCAGTTTTGGAATAATTGTGTTAAAGTTAAAGATGAAGAGATAAGGAAGGTAGTTGTTTTTTTTTTGTTCTTTCTAGACGCGGAAAACAAACATTTAGTAAGGTATCGTTCATTTCACACATTTTACATCAACCCACTAAGGAACTTTCTAAAAGCATGCATTCCCGTTGGACCGGTGAACCGGGTGAATGGACCGGTGTTGAAATGATTGGGATCGAGGTCAATATAAGAATTTGATTATGTTCCTACTTGTTAGGAGTTTGAGTTAGATCACAGTCAAAGTTTACTCTTTAAATTGTTTAAATTTATTTGGTTAGATTTATTTGATTATTTGATATTGTTTGAGTTGGGTTAGAAATAGTGTAGGTTTAGTATATATAGGGGTTATTGTACTGAGTTTATTTTGTGTGGTTTGATTAATATAAAGAAGAAAAGAGTCACGGGGAGTTTCCCACAAAATATCATCATCGTTTCATAAGTTTGATATTGGTTTGGGCCAATAACTGGTATTAGAGCCCGTGGAGGAGGTTTAAGAGTTGTAATTCGGAAACGAGTTTGGCTGCTGCGAGAGTTTTTGTGGCGGCGATCGAGCCCAGGGAGCACGGTCCTTGGCTGCTTGGCTGTGTGTCCCCGAACAAGAAAAGAAAAGAAACCCACATCCGCCATCGAAGAAGATGAAAGAAGCAAGCAAAAAACTTGGCAGGTGAAATAATTTTGGGAGGCAGCTGTTGTTTCCTAAGGGAAAAAGACCAAGAAAACACCCTAGCATGCTCGTGAATTACTTGCAGAAGCAAGCAAGGGAGCACCCAGGTGAAGAAAACTCAGGAGGAGAGAAATGCAGAATCATCAAGAAAGAAGCAAGCACACAAGCACCTCAATTTATTTAGGCAAGCACACAGGCAAGCTGGTTGATTATTGTGTTTTAGTCTCCTTGTACACAGATACTCTCTTAAGGAAAATGATGGAAAAACTGCACATCTTCTAGATTATTAATTATATTTTGAACTTTTGTGATCAAAAGTATCCGCTGGAGAAATAAGTATCATAAGTGTTTATAAAAGTAAATAAGTGTTCTAAGAACAATCCCACTTAATTAAGAAACAGCATACCTTTATTGTGACCTACCAACTCTCGCAGTGGTGACATTGTGTTACGCATATCCCATATCTGCATGCCAAATTTTGGTCATATTACAAGAATAATATATTAACTTGATGAATCATTTAGAACAAAAAATAAAAAGCCTAACTCATTACCCTCAAAGAAGGTGAACTATCATCATCTGAAGCAACAATCAGCTGAGTGGCAAAATCAGGATGCCACTGTAAAACAGAGCATCGTCTTCTAACTGAATCTGAAAAACTGTATATTGGAATTTCATATGTTATTCTTTATCTGAAACAAATACCTAACATAAGCATTATAATTGGTTTTGGAATCTACGTCCAAATGTATACCTTATAATCGGTTTTTGCTTCCTGAGGTCCCAAACCACTGAAACAAAAAAACAGTATAATATAAATCTCTCCAAACATATATTAGCTTAATAAAATATCATGGTTTATGTCCATACCAGTTGTCCCATTAACAGAAGTGGATGCCAATATAGGCTGAACTTTCCTGTTCCAGGATAGAAAAGAGATTTCACCCTGTTTAGCTGATGCACTTCCCTGCATGTAGAGGTTTATTAGATGTCAAAGATACGGTTGAAATTTTACAATTCCTTCCTGATATTTTGATCAAGTGCACAAAAGATTAAAAGAATATATTATTCCTCTATATTATGTTCCAACTTTTCTTCTGTCATTATGCCAACCTAAGTTCCTAACTAGGTCTTTTAATTGCTAAAACTGTGCTTGCAAAAATAAATAAGTCACTTCTTTTAAGGACTTTAGGTGTTGTCTAAGACTCTAAGTTGTGTGCCTAAAGTTGTTTTTCATCTTATAGGGGATGGTGAGACTGAACAAAAACAACTCTTTAATACCAACTGAACAGAGTGGGTAAAATATATATGTGACATGAATTTGCATGAATTTGCATTATAAACCAGAAGTTTGCAATTATTTTAATATATAATGTAGATTAATGATGCCTAAATATTAATCTCCTTACCTTGAGAGGAGGGAAATGTGTAGGTTCTGCTGGTTTTGCAATATCCCATATACAGATTTCCCCTTCTTCAGCACCAGAAGCAAGATGGTTTGGTGACAGGCTACTAAACTCAAGACCACGAACCTTAAGGAGGAAAAAAAGAAATTTAAAAAAAAATTATAAATAATTAAAAAAAGAATATCACGTGTAACATCATAGAAACAAAAATCAAAACTTACAGGCCCTTTGTGTCTTGATAGTTGTTGAATGAGAGCGCTTTCGTTTTCTTCAGAACTGTAGTCAGTTAAGATGACAGTAATAAGGCTTTCACAGTGATAAAAATAATAGCAGTAATTACTTGCCTCAGTGTCATAACAAAACTAAAAAGGAAGCACAAGCAAAACAAATCCAGAATAGAGTGAAAGAAAAACTAGAATAAAGTTAATATGGAGAACAAGGTCAGAAGTTTTTTTTTTTTTTCATTTCCTAAGACGCATCACATTTCTAATCTGTTTGATTATCAATATCTTAGCACGTTTACTGCTAAAAGAACACTACTTTAGAAGCTCAAAAGATGAATCATCTGGCAAGAAAATTATGTGTCTTAGGATTTTGGTATCTCCTTATTCTTCACACAAGAGTAACACTAGAAAATGCTATACAAACAGGTTATATCCGATTGAAACTGAAACAAAAATTCAAGAAAATTTTAAGAACTAAAGAAGGTGTCTCTCTATCTTTTCATACAGGCACCATTTTCAATTTTTTCTTTGTTTCAGTTAAAGGTGAATCGATGCTAAATCATTACAGAGGCCATCCTACAAAGCTTAAGAGAGAGGCCATTGATTGTAGAGCTGTTAAACTACCAGTACTAGTTAACAAATCACTAACAAACCTCGTATTAAAAGTTCTAAGAAAATCAGATCTAACCACAAAAGAAGTACATTAACTCTTACTGGCAAGTGGTCTTCAGAAGCTACAAAGTACAAATTCATAGAAAGATCAATCTTCAATTGCAAGATCCATTTAACAGTTCAACTAAACATAACAGGCACTAACAAACAGTGTAGTCACACTTTCTGAGGAAATGAGTAAGTATCATCCTACTTCCTACAGAACATTTATCAAATCATTTCTAATCAGCTCTACAAGCAATAACATGCTCGCACATTACCAATTACACAACAATCTTGCACCCCATTGTAGATGATCCGATCAAATCTCCCAGATTCGAATCACAAAAAGAAAAAACACTATTACACTATTCAATATTCGATCAATTAATCCAAAATGCTTTCAATTTGATTCAATTTACCCGATAAGTATCCTCGGGTTCCAGATACCAATATTCCCATCCACACAACCACCAGCAACAAGCCCGAGTGAGAATTCCTCCGAGCCAGCCGTGGGCGATTTCCCCCACGACAACCGATTAAACGGTTCGGAGGTAGGTATAGCGCCAGCTAACGGGAGCTTCCGATCGTCGGATTGGAAATCAAGTTGGAAGATTTCGAGGTTGGCGGAGGAGCTGAACGACATGTCGACGGCTCCGGCCATGGTGCCGGCGGCGATGAACGGCGCGTCGGGGGCAAACGCCACCGATGCCGATCTGTTAACCTCTTTTATGCAGGCGGAGGTATCCATCTGCGATCTGATTGTGAATCGGATGAATTGAGATTGAAATTGAGAGATCTGAGAGGAGTGAGTGTGTATGATTAGGGTTAGGGTTCCGATCTGAAGATGAAATTGGGGATGAGAGAGAAAGAGATCTCTCCTCTTCTGTTACTTGAGTTCTTGTTGCTGTGCGTTCATGACTTGTTGATAATAATAATACGGTCTTTAGGCCAAAATTAATATAAGTTATGAATGAAAAATAATGAGTGTCTAAATTAATGTTTGTTTTTATAATGTTGAGGATTTGAATCTCGTAGTGAATAGTAAAAACGTTATAATTTTTTTATTATATTGTATGTGAAAAGACCAATTGTCATTTTGCATGATCGTGGTCGTTTAAAGACTCTACTTGTAGATCTCAACGGTTTAAAATACTTAAATTTCTTCTAGGATGAGCAGTTACCGGAGGTTAGCGCTGATCACCAGGATTGCACACGATTCCCCCAAAAAGTTGCGACTAGCCGCCTTAAACATGGTTCTCTTTCGGACAATGATACACTCACTTGGATTGCACATGTCCCTTTTAAAATGTATTATGAACCACCTAAGGTTGTTGATATAAAGGTGATAGATGTTTGAATTGTCTTTCCTGCTTGTACATGTCGTATGAAAGAACTACACGTGGACATGAAGAAACTGGTAACACAACAGCATATCAAGATCGTTAAGTATTTATTATGTTTATTTGGTTGTGTTAACATAAACACCGATACATCTTAGTAATTTGACAAATTTATTGTTGTTTATGCATATTTCAAAACATTATTGTGATCGCAGACTTGAGACCTAAGGATGGTGAAACGGTGGTACTATACATGCAGTGGCGGAGCTTGAACCAAAGTTTAGGGGGGCGGGGGCGAAAGTAAACTATTTTAAGGGGGGCGGAATCTATATTTATTAAAAAAAATTTCTACTACCGGACCGAAAATTTACACTATCGAGCCGTAAATTTACACTACTAACGGAAAAAAGAGCCCCCCCCCCCCCCCCCCCCCCCCCGGCTCCATGAAGCTTCGTCCTTGTATACATGGTCGTGCTGTAAGGAGAATTACATGTTACTACCCTTATACACTAATCATGAAAATTCATGTTTGGTGCGTGTTTCGGATAGTGTTAATATTTACAAGAGCGTTGTCCACGTGGTTGATAACGATGAGGAAATGACATGTATGTCTTTTTTATGATACTACCATTGGTCTTCTTCACATGACAATTGAAAATTTGATTATTACATGCACTTTTTAACTTCTCTTAATTCTTTTTCATCAAATCTTCTTTTGTGCTTTTGTGTATGCATATGTGCGCTACCAATGTTGTTATTTTTGAACGTGGTGTTGACGATTCATTTTGGATTCGTAATTATCTTGTGGACAATTTACTTGCTGCAATTGTCATCTTTAGGATTAAGATTGATAAATTTAATCTGACACCTCACTATGTAAGACGCTTTATAATGTCACAGTGAGGCTAGAAAATAACATCAAAAAATAATAAGCACAACTACAATTGGTACATGTATCCATGTTACAATTGATATTCTAATGAGTGATGAAGGTAGCGAGTTTCTTGCGAGGATCACAACTAATGAATAACAACTTGCTGATTAAGCTTTATGGGGACAATCTATTTCAACTTATTTATCTATTACAATGATGGTGTCTTCAGTATTCTTTTATACGTTGTTCTTAAATGGTGTCTTCAGTATTCTTTTATAATTATAGGCAGGTGTTGATAATGAAGACAAGACATATTCTCATATGTGTACACAAGGGGGAGTAGTGAATACATCAAAATTCCCACCACAGCAGATGGTGAAGACGTGGTCCCAGATGACATATGCAGTTCATGCAAATTTCCAACCAAGCTACCAATATTTAGCTCATATTTTCATTTAACTAGGTTATTTATGTTTTTTTTGTTTACTTTGTTTGCCGGTTGATTCTTACCTTTAAGTAGTGAATTTCATATCGTAGTGCTTCAAAGAGATGTATTGGATATTATTTTGTGTCAATGTGCTATTAAAAGAAGTAGGTTTGTTATGTTATATATGTAGCTTTGAGCTATAATGGAAATATGCGATAGGGTGAATGACTTAGATTTTATGAGCACCAATTCTTGTGATGAGGTTGACGCTGATAAAACCTTATGTCTGATGTAAATGAACAAGCATAATGTTACTTATTTTCGATTCTCTTAAGGGTGGAAAGACCAGGGTGACGCAAATGTATTGTTGGGGTGAAGCAATGGTTTGGGTTTCTAAAAATTAGTGCCCCTCTTTTCTAAGAAAATAAAAATGTATAGATAAATTACAAGATAATGAGATGATGATAAAACATAAATAACTACCTAAATATATAAACTAGAGATAGAATAATGCCTATAAATAAACATAAAGACATGTAACAAATCAACTAGTAATAGTAATAATGATAACAGATAAGTAACTTACCTAACAAATTCAATGGAAAAAATGAACAAATCTAACCATGATTGTCATCAACACCTAGAACATAAGTAAATTAAGTAAAAAACTATCAACTTCTAAGAAAACATAATCAAGTTCTTGGACCATCCAGAGGTTTTCCAGTCAAAAAATGTTTAACAAGTGCAAGTGCATTCTTTGGTTTATAGCTCGGCACCTGGTGACCCGCTCCAAGAACTGTGGCGAATGTTAGATCTCCTTCGTACACTTGTACGAATCCACCCATCTAAGGTTTTCATGAAATTATAAATTCAATTAAAACCTTTAAATTTATAATTGAGTAATTAAACAAGACAAAAATCATAAATTGTATATACCTCCCTTTGATATAGCCATGGATGCCATGAAGTCTTTACAGGTAGATTCATCAAATTAATAGAGTACTTTGTAGATGTTACTGGTACTCTTCCATCAGTGTCACCACTATTAACAACAAAGTAAACAATAGATGAAAATGTCAATAAACTATTTTTTTGTATAATAAAGTCCCTAAGCTTGTCTAGGATGTAATGCTTTTAAGTTTTTTAATGATTTGGTAACTTTTAAATTCAACATTATTATATGCTATCAAATTTCAACCAATTTAAGAGTTAACAAGTCATTTTTTTAAAGAATCATAACTACTACATCTTATAGATAAGTTTAACATACAAATATTAGTTTATCGACTATTACGTCTATTTTCTTACAAAAAGGTTAAATATATAAAAGTTAGGTTTAGATACTTTTCATCTTGAATAAGAAAATATGATGGTTTTTTATGATATTAACATTTCATATTTATACGAACATACCTAAATATCCAGACGCGTAGGTTATTCTCCATAAACTCCTTGAGGAGAGGAATGATCGTCGAAGGACTATCGAGCCAATGCTTGATGATATCACTGCATACATATATTTCTCATTATAGCATCATGCCAATAGATTTAATAAGATGCATACCTGCAAAACCATAAATTGCATAGCAAATTTACCTGCATGGTTCCCAATCATGATCAAGTTTTGTGACATTGGCATGGATCGCGTCTTGCACATCTTCGCGATTCATATAAGCGTGCGTGTAGTATTCGCTGCATGGATCAATAACATCCGACTATTTGCACCAGAAACAAACAAAAATTATGTTAGCTTTTCATTTTCTTATGTATTTAACAATATTGTATATGCTAATGGATAAAGACTACCATTCGTTTGGGAATATAAGTAAGATTATTGTTCATGCATAAAGGGGCATATATGTTGTAGATATCCATGTGATCAAGATTATGTTCAGCGTCGTCGCTCGCTTTCTTGCACTCGTCTGTTTCTTCGGTTGCATTTGCAGAAAAGTCACAATGTTTATGAATCTGGTGACTTGTTTCATCTGATATCAAAGCATGTGTATGAAAATAATCATACATCCCTATCTCATCGGTCTCGTCATTGATCACCGCGTTCCCAATCTGAATATATCATGCCATACTTCCAAGTTAATATAAGAAACTTTACTGTACTTTCAAGTTAATATAAGAAACTTTACTGAAACTAAAAAGAACAAATGAACTCCATATATTCAATGATCATATGAAGGGTTTAGAGTAGGAATTTTCAGAATCAGACATGATATTTAATAGATCGTTTTTCGGATACATCGGATTTAAGAAACAGATGATATCTTAAATAACATAAAAATTTTAAACTATATGTATGTATATCTAAGTTAACAAACCATGCAAAAGTAAATGTTTGGTGTGGATTTCTAATTTTAACAAACTTTAAAGCTTAAATAAATAAAATAGGGTTGTAATACTAAATGAATGGATAATTTCAAACTTTGAAGGAAAAAACATATAAATTAGGAAATCTATTAAAATGTAGACGGTTGAAAGAGATAAAACGAGGCTAGATACTCATATCGCGTTCGAATTGGTTCAGTCATGAAAACACTACTTTAAAAGTTTAATTTTTCTAGCTAGATACAATACATAAACAATACTAAATTGTAAGTTAAGGGAAAGAATCATTACAAGGATCCCTTTAAGATTGATTAAGGTCTTATTGGCCATCTTGTTGTAATGTAGAATGGTGTGTGCAAGTTGAGGCACATAATG
This sequence comes from Flaveria ramosissima, assembly GCA_025215565.1. Taxonomy (NCBI): domain Eukaryota; kingdom Viridiplantae; phylum Streptophyta; class Magnoliopsida; order Asterales; family Asteraceae; genus Flaveria; species Flaveria ramosissima. The sequence continues at coordinate 47,654,183 of CM046032.1, forward strand.
TCCCGCATAGCTTTCTCCTGATATATAAAAATCTCTTTCTTTGTATTCTGGGAATCTTTCCAACCAATTCAACAAGAACACATAATTATCTTCGGCGGTTGATTCGTCTCCACAGTTGTTGTAATACGAGGATACGTTTGAATATGAAAACCCTACACCCGCGGGTGACTCCACAAACAAAACATTTGCCGCTGGAAGACGATCAAAAATTAAAAATAATGCATATATGTATGTAAATATATATTTTCAATTTTGTTAAATTTAATACCATGATTCCATGCGAATTTGTTTCTGTAAAGCGTTTTGCCATCACTATTGACTCGGAATGGCCCAAGCTCCTGCATTGCTCCATAAGCAAGTGAAGAACAACCCGGACCTATAAAACATTAATAGTTAATTCACTTAAAAGTATAAAATTATGTTTTACACCTAGAAAACTGAGTATTTATATCTTGCGAGCAACATTTAATAGAAAAAAATGAGAAATGATATTTCATACCAAAGTCAAAAAAATATATATTACTTGATAAAAAAAACATCAACATGATAAAAATATATTACCGCACCTCATTAAGACCACATACTTCCTCACGATTCATCCCACAAACATATTATCGTTTATAAATCATAATCAACTATATATATATTTTTAATAACCAATTTATCTATTATAATAAAATATTTAGTTTTTAATATTGTTTAAACGTATATAACATTTCAAGTTTAAACGTGCCCGTCATGTACAACCACAACATCCATGAGAAATCACGAACACCCGTTACAGATGGTCTTATAGATCTAGCATACACAAGGGTTTAAGATCATTTACCTCCATTGAGCCAAAGAAGAAGCGGTAAAGACTGTTTCGACTTCTCGGCTTCAACAAAGTAGTAATAAAAAGCCCGGCCCTCGGATTCATTCACCGTAACATACCCACCATACTGATCAAATTTCACGAATGGTTGTCCGGGCCATTGGTTAATTTTATCTTTCTCTTTAAGACCTTCTTGAGGAAGAACAACACCCTCTATCTTCACCTCTTGAGGTGCCTTGAAATGGCTAGTGTCAATGGTTGAATCGCGCGATCGTTTGGTGCGATGAAGATTGTCAAGAGCTCGTGTTTGTTTGTTGTATGCATAGGTTTGACATAAAGAGGTTGAAAAGAAGATGATTGATATCAAAAGGACACAAATAGTCGTCTTCTCCATTGTAATCTTGAAATATCGAAGTGGAAGTAGGGTTTTTATGGTATTAATCACGTTGTGGTTTACTTATATTGGGATTGAATGATAGATGATCGTATGGTGTTTTGAATTTTGAATGAAATTTTGAGGGATAAGAGAATGTTGGTTGATAATTATCGTGATTAGTGTAATGTAACATTATCTTTTTTTAATGTTTGGGATTTTGAAAAGTTAAATTAAATCTAAACATTTGACATGTATGAGTTATCGGAATAATTATGCATAACTTTTATAAAAATATGCAAACAAAGATTTTAATAATAGATTATATATTGTGATAACATCGTTAACTAAACTCTTGATTTACTATGAAAAGGTATATCATATCTTTATATTGGATGAGTTCTAAAGCTTCTTCCTTTTGTTATTATTAGTTGGATGATTTTATTGTAAAAATAGTTATTTAGGAGATAAAAGAATAAATATATCTAAAGATAAAAATGATTAGTATCAATTTAAATTTGTATAATTAGTGGTTTAAAATAAACAAAAAATGCAGCTTTTAAGTTATTTTAACTAGCATAACTTGATCTTGGTGATTGTTACCATGACAGTTCTACCATAAATGTGGAGTCTACTGTCACAGTTGTAAGACATCAACAATTACCATGGTGTAATGCCTAGTTATTAAAAGTACTTATAGTTGGTTTACACGTCTAAATCTACTAAAAATTCCACTGAACGTTGCAGCAGAAAAACATTCTAATCATTCAACAATGGTCTTAAAGACAAGCATCGGTCTATTACATAATGGCAGTCATTATGAAGAAAACATAAACATAATCTTTGAAACATGACGCTAGCCTTTATTTTGTCTGGTATCCTTCATTACACGCCAATCAGAACCCTAAAACTCAACTCATCTTTGATTTACCTTATATGTATACTAAAAAGTTAAGATTGCTAATTAGGTTATAGTTTTACTCTAAAATATAAATAGATATAGTTTAAAATACACGAGTAGTGATAGTATAGCAAATGTTGACATATCATAACCATACTATAATGTAACCAGATAAGTCAACATTCATATTCCATGCTTGTACTAGTACAAGACTTAACATTGAAAATACACTAAGTGTTGAGAGATGCAGATGTATAAGGTTCAGTCATATAGGCTTTGAGTTAGTTGTTGAGGCTTTAGACATTTGTGAAATGGCTAAGATAGCAAGATGCGAAGGTTACATCAGTTGCGGAGGTTATACACACTCGTGAAGTAGACATTGAAAATATTCTAATTATGGGTAGTTGCAAAGGTGTGTTGGTCAAATACGAAGGCTTTGAATCAAGTACATACATAGATTAAATCTTTACTTTGTAATGGCTAAGGTGTAGCAAGTTATGAATGTTCAAGCTTAGTTACAGGGACACTACACTTCTTGTGGTTTTATTCTCGCTTGAGAAGATAAAGATGCAGTTTGTTTTTTCAGAGGTAAAACGTCTGTAACCATATCCAAATATCTACAATCTGAAAAAAAAAATGATTGGTTTTTAACTTCTACATACTATTAAAATAAAATGAAATTTAAATAGTTATGCAGAATTATATAAATAAACTATTTTTTAAAGAAAAAGATCACTAAAAAACCACTGTCTTAACTTAAAAACCTTCACTAGAAACCCACATAATTCTGCATAATGAAATATTAAGCACCTCACATCAACCTTCAAGGATCATTGTTTAAACTTAAAACAATAATATTTTATGAATGAATTTGGCATCTCATTTCATTTTGTTTTAATTTGTTTCTACAACCAAACACAATCCGGTAATCATCCCGGTGGAAATACCATTCCCTAGCCGTGCTACCACCGCACCACCTCCTCTCACCTCCCTTCCCTACCCGCGCACTGCACTCTGCCACCATCAGCACCACCACTCTCACTACCATATCACCGTCTCTCCCTCACAACCCCCTCAATTCACGCCTTCATCACTCTTAAATCCAAAGTCTTCGATTCCGACACTCAATCCAACACCATCTCTTCATAATCACTGCATAAAAAATCGATTGCGTTGGCACCAGAACCGACGTCAAGTGTGTGTATCCATAAAAAAATCGATTGCGTTTGCAGCTTCGCGTGGGAGGAAGGTGCCATCGGGAGTGGAGGCTTGGGTGTCCATTACTCTGTTTGTGCGACGGGTTCGCGAGATGGGGGCAGCCGGCGGTGCAGGCGACAATGCAGGCGACAGTGCAATGAGTGGAGGTCGACAAGTGGGGGTGGCCGGCGAGAAGAGGTAGGGCGACGAGAGAGAGGCAAATGGTGAGGGGTGATGGCAATGGTTTTGTCAAAAGGTTTGATAAGTTGAGAAGATGTTTGAGAAGTGTTTTGAAGTTATATTTTTATGTCTGTACCATGAAGATCATACACAAACGTTTTTTTAATAAAATCTTAAAAAAAACAGTATGCAAACACCAATGTCTATGCGTGGTTTGCGTAATACAAACAGAAAAAGCTTTACAAATATTTTTAGAAAAATAAACGCCACCCAAGTTTTCAAATCATACCTAAACCATGTAACAAGTATGTTTTAAAATTAAATATATACCGTCCCTGTTGAAACCCTCGCAAAAACCCTAAATACAAACCCTTCTTCTTCTTCCTCACCTCTCCTCCATCACCTCAATTGAGTTTCAATCAGCTCAGAAAACCCACAAAAATGGAGGTAGAAGCAGGAGAAGAATCAAGAGTGCCGAAAAACAACGTCATGTGTCAATTAGCGGACCCTGAAGGAACTCCACTCGGTGCCTCCATGTATCTTCCTCAAAGCGTTGGCCCTAAGGAGCTTCAACAGATGGTTAACAAGCTCCTCAATAATGTAAACTCCAATTCCCTTCGGTATTCTTTATTCCTCTTACGAAAATCTTGATCAATTGTTCATCTCTTGAATTGGGAATTCAAGATGCATAGAGTTTAGATAGTTTAATCAAGTGAGTTTGGATCTTTGTGTTTTTATTTAATAAGAATTGATTGGAATGTGTTTGTTCTATGCAATTGGCAGCTAGCAGTTCAATCTTGTAGTGAAAGATGTAATTTTAGTGGCAGTTATTGTAGTTACCCAAAGATTATATTTTGTTCAACTTCCAAATGCAAACACTTTATTCTAGTAGTGAAAGATATAAATTTAATGGCAGTTATTGTAGTTGCATAAAGGTTTATTTTTTCATCTTTGAAACGATTGATAAAAACTGTAAAAGTTTGGTTCTTTCAGGAGGAAAAGCTGCCGTATTCGTTTTATATATCTGATCATGAGCTTGTTGTACAACTGGGAGATTATTTACAGAAAAATAAAGGTAAAAGGAACCCATAGGAGATTGAAGCTTAATATTGTTTGTAAATTGTTATGTTTTATGGTTGCTAAATCGTTAAGATGTCTTTTCTGCTTATTTCAGTTTCTGTGGAGAAGGTAGTTACAATAGTGTATCAACCCCAGGCGGTGTTTCGTATTCGTCCAGTTAATCGTTGTTCATCTACAATTGCTGGTGTGTTTGTTATATTTTGTGGGTTTCTTTAGTTTTTTTTTTGTCTTTAAGTAATAAAAAAAGTATCCTTTTTGGTCATTTTATTATTGCAGGTCACACGGAGGCTGTACTTTCAGTTGCTTTTAGTCCTGATGGACAACAATTGGCTAGCGGGTCAGGTGACACAACCGTTCGCCTATGGGACTTGAACACCCAAACACCCCTGTTCACTTGTACAGGTTAGAGACCGTCATATATTACTTGCTTTGCTCAAAACAACAGAAAACACAGATTTGAAAGTTGGTTAACAATCCTCTATACTGATATTGCTGTGTTATAGTCTTATTTTTTTTATCATCTTGATTTTTTAGAAAGGTCTGCAATTGCTGTTTTCATAAGTTTTAAACTTGAATTTGAAGCTGTACTAAAAATGCAAGATATATATTTCTCATATTATTTATTTATATTTATATAGGGCACAAGAATTGGGTTCTCTGTATTGCATGGTCACCAGATGGTAAACATCTCGTTAGTGGAAGCAAGTCTGGAGAACTTCAATGCTGGGACCCTCTGACCGGAAAACCATCTGGCAATCTGCTCACTGTAAGATCTTTTTAGCTATCTTCAGCTAATTCAAAAAGAATGGGGAGTAATATTTGAATATGTTATTTGTTGTACTTGACCTTTTGTTTATCTGACTTTATTTAAACAAGAGTTGCAATTTTTCTACATGTTGCAGCCACACACATTTAACATAGTATCAAACTTCAGTTAGTTATAGAGATTGTACTTAATGTTTCTTAAATTCTTTATTCAATTAGAGGCTTAACGTGGTGCTAAACTTGTTAATTTGTTGGTGAAAATGAATTTCCTAGTTTATGGTTTGTATTATCTTCCAAGATCATTTGGATTTTATTGAAGTTTTAATACGAAAATGCATGAATATTGTTTAATGTCATATAGGTTTTGCTTCTGTCCTTTTGTTCATAGAAAAATACTTGGGACTGATTTGCAAAAATCTACAAATTTCAGGGTCACAAGAAATGGATAACTGGTATATCCTGGGAACCTGTACACCTCAACTCGCCATGTCGTCGCTTTGTCTCCTCTAGCAAAGATGGCGATGCACGAATATGGGATGTTACCTTAAGAAAAAGTGTTATATGTCTTAGTGGCCACACTCTTGCAGTAACTTGTGTAAAATGGGGTGGAGACGGATTCATATATACAGGGTATGTACTATCCCAAACTATAATTTTATTGTCGATTACTTCCATAGTTCCATGTGTTTGTTCCCATAATTGAATTAATACTCACACAATTGTATGAATAATAATCGGAAACTACAACGAAGGATATTTGATTATTATTTTCCTTCATGATACAGATCTCAAGACTGTACGATTAAAGTATGGGAAACTACTCAAGGGAAGTTGATTCGTGAATTAAAGGTATATTCTTTGCTATCTTTTGGTACTTGTACGTGATGGCTATTAAGTTTTATTGATGGTTTAATATTCTGAATTCATAAAAGTAGTCAGTTTGAACTTTGAACCTGAACTAACATAGAAACTAGATGCGTAAACATGATCATAATGTCATATTATTTGTCCAAAACATTTGGAATTTTGTTAAATAATAATGTATAAGTATTATATATTAAAATACAGGGTCATGGGCATTGGGTGAATTCTCTAGCATTAAGCACAGAGTATGTTCTTCGGACTGGTGCTTATGATCATACACATAAACAATATTCATCTCCAGAAGAAATGAAGAAGGTAACTTTCCATATTGCAACTGTCAATCTTTTTCTGGAAAACAAAAAAGAAAAATATATAAAGTTTTGGTTTGTTATACAACAGGCAGCTTTAGAAAGATACAACAAAATGAAGGGTAATGCTCCTGAAAGGTTAGTTTCAGGTAGTGATGATTTCACCATGTTTCTCTGGGAACCTTCTGTCAGCAAGCACCCAAAAACCCGAATGACGGGTCATCAACAGGTACTAACTACTTCATTTGACATTAAAAACTAAATTCGAAGTTTACATGGCCTCTTGAATCTCTCTGCATCTTACAGCTGGTAAATCATGTTTACTTTTCGCCTGATGGACAATGGATTGCAAGTGCTTCATTTGACAAGTCTGTCAAGTTATGGAATGGAATTACTGGAAAGTTTGTTGCTGCCTTTCGTGGTCATGTCGGGCCTGTTTATCAGATAAGGTTTGATTTTTTTTTCTTTTCATTTATACAGAAATTATAAAAATTATTATTGCTTACATTCGCACGTGTTGTGTGGTATTGTGCAGCTGGTCTGCTGACAGCAGGCTTCTCTTAAGTGGTAGCAAGGACTCCACTTTGAAGGTAGAACTAATCCTATCTTTAATTAATGATACATAATCCAGATCAATTCTATAAGTACTGTTTTAATTTGTTATGATCTTAAACATGTTATCTTTTTCTAGGTTTGGGATGTGCGCACGCAGAAATTGAAGCAAGACCTTCCTGGTCATGCAGACGAGGTTATTTTTTTTGTTTTTTTGTTACTTAAAGATAATTGTTAACAAGAACATGGGTGATTTCAGCAAGATATTAATTATTTTCATTTATTTTTTTCCAATTTGTTAAGGTCTTTGCTGTCGATTGGAGTCCAGATGGTGAGAAAGTAGCATCAGGTGGTCGGGATAGAGTTCTGAAGCTATGGATGGGTTAAAAAGAATTGGTCATAAAGTGAAGAAAGCTTTATGTATATGAAGGTGTACATGAACCATCTGCTGCTCTCCTATGGGTTGGTTTTCATTATCAAGCATTAAACATTATACAATCTCAGTTGCAAGTTTCCATTGTCAGTAACATTACATATAAACAATGAATCCAAACCATTGTTTTTAAACAAACTCATGAACATAATCTAGTGTTTTAAAAGCTCAGTAAGTTATTCTCCTTGAAGCTCAGAAAGAACACGGTAAAGTTTACAAACAGTACAACAAACGGGTCAACAAACTCGACCCCTTAAACAACTTTACTTATTTGAGCATAATCAAACGCTATATTCTGCCACCTATAACAAGCAGAGATCAACCAAGAGCATTCCTTAGGCTACGAGTAAACATAATGTGGCTGAAACATACTACTTTCTTCAAAATCAAACCCATCATCAGCTGTTCTAGAAGCTTAAGAAATTCTTCTCTTTGAGGCTTTCGATGGTATCCTTGATGGTTAACTCCAGTGGAGTAAAGTTAACGCCTAGACTTTCCACCTTTGCCCTCGATACACTATAAGGTATGGGTTCAACACACTTGCCATCATTATACCTATCATCATTCAAGTAATCCAAATTTATCAAGATTTTAAGTTGCATAATGCCACCTGAAACAAGAAAATCTAGTTTCCAAAGAAAACTAATATTTATATTTCTATGATCATATCGTCTATGTGGATCATGTCATCATGTTGTCTGTGTTACCTCTTCGACTGGTCAAGACTCAGGTATAGTGTATTAACAATCTTCATGATCTGTAAAGACCGTACCACATTCCCAACCAAGCAGTATCTACCATTAGCTTTCGGGCTCTCAAAAGCCAAAATATGTGCAGTAGCAACGTCTCTCACATCAACAACCCTGTAAATCCCATCCGAAAGCACTTCTTTTCCTGTGCATATAAAATCCAAATGCTTACACAACATAAACGTTAATTCATGCATATGAACACTAGTTGTATACAACGGTTACCATTTTTTATCAAGCCCATGATGCCCTCAGAAGTAAGGTTGAGAGTTGGTTGTAAGACAGGACCAATGACATATCCAGGATTTATAACCGCCAACTCCAAACCATTCTCTTTTGCAAACTTAACAGCAGTATCCTCAGCCATGGTCTTTGAAAGATGATACCACAACTGAAATATACAAAACCTTTGATCAATTACAACATTTTGTAGTCGATAACCCATTTGAAATGAAATTGCACCTTTTTCCGCTCACAAACTAGTGGACATGAAAACCAGGTTTCATCAACCATAACACCAGACTCTAGAACCCTTTCACCAAACATAACTGTAGCCATGGAAGAAGTCAAGACCACTCTCTTAAGAGAGTGAACTTTTGCAGCTGATTTAAGAACATTAAGTGTCCCCTTAACTGCAGGATCTATCAGTTGTGCCTAATGAAATGCAAATAATTTAAGAAGCTGTACCAATTTTGAAAAATTAAGCGAAAAAGAATGAAAGATTGACCTGTGGGTCATCAACTGAAAACAGAACAGGAGATGCGGTGTGAAAGACACAAACACAACCATTAACTGCAGAATCAAAAGATCCTTCTACTGTCAAATCAGCTTCGAACAACGATAGTCTTCCCTTAGCTCCATCAAGAGCAAGCAAATGTTGTGTTTTGTTTGGATCATCTGCAGGACATTTTAGAAGATATTGCTTTTACAAGAACATAAAGAAAAAGGAAATGAAAGGTATAAGCCTTGACTTTTTAGGTCAAAGTTGTTGCTTAATTTATTAATTTAGCAGCATAATCCTTTATGTGTAACATTTTCTAAACAACGTTCACTGCTGATACTAATTCCAAGTTGGGAATCAGTTGGCTTGATCCAAAATTCATACTATACCCTCTTTTAGTTTCACACTATCAAATTTAAGCTAAATTATCAACCTAAAAAGTGAATATACTCATCAACATTATTACGAAAAATCGTAGTTTTTAAAGCGTGCCTAGGCGTAAGACGACCTCAAGTGCAAGTCCAATTGTTTTTGTTAGCATAAGACGAGCTCTACACAAAAGGTGTAATTGAGGTGCAAAACGCGCACTAAAAACCAGCCCAAGGTGCAAGTGACATGCAAGCTTAATGCACATGACGACGTTTTGTGCGTCAGGATGTTGTACATCAGGCTTTTTAGGTTAACATGTTGGTAATCTATATATTTAATCATATATAAAGTTTATTAATAGCTAAATTTTGGCTAGTGCGTGCCAAAAAAGATAAGAAATATAAAAAAGTTTATTTGAGCACGTTACACCTCTTCTAAGAAAAGAGGTACACTTTTAGTGCAATTTTACGTTTGCGCCTCGGTTTTAGACCTTGTCTTGTTGCGCACTTCTTGGTTTTAAAACCAATGGAAAAATCAAGAAATCGACCACAATTCAAATGATAACAATGACCATGGCTTCTTCTATTCTTCTACCCAACAATCTGATATTAATGTGGATATCAAAACAGATGGAACGCCGAATAGAAAGAGGGAGAGAGTGACCGAGGGATCGGACGGTAGCATGAACTGTGTAGCCACGCTCAAGCAAGAGCTTAACGAGCCATGAAGCTATAAACCCAGAAGCCCCTGTAACGCAAACCACCTTCCCCTCTCCACCACCCATCTATGTTTGAAACATGAGAGTCTGTAGATAAGATGGTAGTGGTGGACACTAGTAACAGGTGAATCAATTTAAATGATAATATATACACCAGAAACATTTATGATGTTATGTTATTCTGTTTTTTAGTATAATTTTAGTGATGTTTAATAAACTGTTATGAATCAATTTGAATGATAACATATACACCAAAAACATTTATGATGTTATGTTATTCTGTTTTTTAGTATAATTTTAGTGATGTTTAATAAACTGTTATTTATAGTTTGTACATCACAAATTATGCAACGGCATTACACACACATATACATATGAAAATTAAGTTCATAATACTATATATTGCAAGAAAATAAAAAACCAAGCTCCACCACTCATTTTCTTTTTGATATTAAAAACTAGAAATTAAATAAAAATGATATAATGGTAAATTTTTCATTCTCTTACGGTTCTCGAATAAGCATCCGAGAAGCTTAAAGTTTCAGAAAATTCTTCTGCTTCAGGCTTTCAACAGTATCCTTGATACTTACTTCTGATGGAGTAAACACAACACCTAGACTTTCCGCCTTTGCCTTTGATACACTATAAGATAGCCCCTCATCACATTTCTTGTCTTTATACCTATCAAAATTTGAAAAAAAACAAGTAAACCGACTTCGCTTAGATGGATAATCACTCAATTGCCAAGAACAAGAAAACCTAGTTTCTAAAGTAGAAAAATTGTGCAGATTAACTAAAGGGTATTTTGGGCATTTCACACATACGAAACATAACAGAAGTTAGTGTTAGAATCCAAACATGTAACAAATTAAAACCATTGACATCAAAATGTAACTTTTTAAAGTTAGATCCAAGAACTTTGTAAATTGTAATTCACTCTTTAATCATATCGTCTATATGGATGAGCGGATCATGTTGTCTATGTGTTACCTTTCAGAATGGTTAAGACTCGGGTATAGTTTATCTGCAATCTTCATAATGTCTAATGTTCGAACCACTTCGCCAACCATGCAGTATCTACCATTAGCTTCCGAGTTCTCAAAAGCCAAAATATGTGCAGTAGCAACATCTCTTACATCAACAAGCCTATAAACTCCACCAGAGAACACTTCTATTCCTAGATATATAAAAATCAACAGATTAATTCATGCATATGCACACATTAGTTCGTATATTTGTAATCAACATACCGTCTTTGATCAAGCTTATAATGCCCTCAGAAGTAAAGTTGAGCGTTGGCTGTAACATGGGACCGATCACGTATCCAGGATTTATAGCCACCAACTCCAAACCATTCTCTTTTGCAAACTTAACAGCAGCATCCTCAGCCATTGTTTTTGAAAGTTGATACCACAACTGAAATACGTCAAATCTTCTATTACAAATGAGATTTGCATGTGGGGGTGAGCATGGGTTGGTTTACTTCGGCTATGGGCCAAAATCTCTATTGTCAAAAGGCTCTCCCTTTTCGCTTGCGCTTTTGACAACTATATATAAAATTGAATTTGTAACTAATATTCTGTGAATCTAATTCTCATAACAATTTGGTTTCAGTTATAAACAGTTTGGTTAAATCGCTTAACTAAATAATTTCAATCAAAAAATCTATTTATTAGATCAGAAAAAATACAAGCAATCCTTTTACTTTGTTAAGAAGAATAAATGACGAATAGTATGTTATTCATAAGAAATTATAACAATACTTTCCTGACATATGACATATCCTTTTAACAAAATTAAAAGTATAACGGTTGGTTTTAACATCAGTTCAGTTAATTCGAATCTTTATACATACATAACCCTAAGTGACCCAAAAAAGTCGGTTATTATAACAAACTATAGGCTTTTCAATTGGTTTCATTATTTTGATTTCCTGTTCACTCCTACCAAGTAAGTTGCATGTCAAAAACTAAGACATATATACCTTGTTCTGCTCACAAAATAATGGATCAGAAAACCAGGTTTCATCCACCACAACACCAGGCTCAATAACTCTAAAACCAAATGTTACTGCAGACATCGAAGAAGTGAACACCACTCTCTTGAGAGACTGAACTTTTGCAGCCGATTTAAGAACGTTGAGTGTCCCCTTAACCGCAGGATCTAACAATTGTGCCTAATGGAAAATTAAAAAAAGGTTAGCTTTATGCAAATTATACAATAAGTTAACCTTCAAGGGATAACATAGTGCTATGCACTTAAGTCTTAAGCAGTCGAATCCAGCTTTCACTATTTTTTTTACAGACCCTCATGAGTTTTCCGATAACGGAATCTGATTATTAAGAGAGAGAATGAAAAGCTTACCTGAGGGTCATCAACTGAAAAGAGAACAGGAGATGCTGTGTGAAAGACACAAACACAACCATTAACTGCAGAATCAAAAGACCCTTCTATAGTCAAATCAGCTTCAAATAATAATAATCTTTCTTTAGCTCCATCAAGAGCAAGTAGATGCTGTATCTTTTTCGGATCATCTGCAACATATTTCAGTGGAATCAATAGCCATTAATATAGATTGATAATAAAGCTTACAATGTAGCCCACTTTATAATTCTAACACACTAGCAGATTTAAATGGATGAGATAAAACTTGACTTTTGAGGTCAAAGTCAGTTGCTTTTCAAGACCACAATATTCTTGAAAATGCTAAAAAATAAAAAATAAAAAATAACAATCATAATCCTTCATGTGTAACACTTTTCAGTTTCCAAACATCTTCACTGTAGTTATCATAAATTCTACAACAAATATAAACAACACATATCAAATCATCAATCCCAAATTGGGAATCAGTCGATTTGACCTAAAAGTCAAAACACACCCTCTTATAGTTTCCAACAATCAAACTTCTGCTAAATCAACAATCTCAACAGTGAATACCCATAAGCATAATTAGGGGAAAATCAAGAAAAGGGTCATTTCAAGTTTCAATTATGGATGAACCATTTTGATTTGAACCGAATCAAAGTTCAAACAAGATATGAAAGTCAAAGTACTAACCGATGGATCTAACAGTAGCATGAACAGTGTAACAACGATCAAGTAAGAGCTTAACGAGCCATGAAGCTATGAACCCTGAAGCCCCTGTAACACAAACCACCTTCCCTTCTCCACTCATCTCTAATGAAAATAATTATGAGCTAATTACACATAGTTTATGTGTTAATGTGTTAAGTCATAGTCACATTCTTTGAGTTTATGTTTAAAATATTGCATCTTTAGAATATATTTCTTTAATTTTATAACATGCTTGGGAATTGGGATTGTATCTTTAGAAAAGATCATTGAATGTTATGATTTATAACATTCACATATTTTGTATATTTCAAATATTCCGTCAAGTTTTAGAAGCGGCAAATGTTATAGCTCGATACGTGAAATTTAGTAGAGAAAGAATCGATTGGAAGGGATATAGGGTTAGAGGAGGTAGAAGTGTTTCGGAGGTTTTGATTCATGTATTGGGGATGGATGGAAGTTGCTAGAGCTCTATCGGAAAATCATTGATGGTGTAGAATTGTTATTTTGATTCAAGTTTCGATTCATGTAAAATCGTTAATGTTATTCAAGTGACATTAATGTGATTAAACATTTAATAGAAACGTATAAATTTGTGTTTCTTGGTTTGGGATATCGAACAATTAAAAACAGTTATATAATGGTTTTGATGTGCTTCGGTTGATGTTATTCACGGTACCAGAGTGTTACCGGCAGTTGTTATAATCTATGATTTTTAAAAAATACCTTATTTTAAAATACAATTTGTTTTTACAAAATTTTTACCATACTGATGGTTATAGAGTTGGTAGTTGGACTTTTATATCATTAAAAAACGAATCGAACGAAGTTGAGAGTTTCATGAAGTATGATGCTAACAACTAACAACTAAGTGTTGTATAATTCTATATATTCAAGTAAAAGGAAAAAATATCAAAATAAACTGATACTATATATATATATTTAGTATTAAAAACACTTATTTAGTATTAATATAAAATATTATTGAGCAATAGTAAGTTTTAGTGTTTATAAAAAACTAGTATTAAGCCCCTCGCGTTGCGACGGCGGGCGTAAAACCATGCCAAGTAGCACCAGCGTCACACCACCGTCAGCGACCATCAACATCGGAAAAATAAAACCAAACGCAAAGTATACGTAAAAACGTTGAATCATGCACGTGAAACCTAAAACATTAAAAACAATAACTAAGTCGATTTAGGACTCGCAAGTGAAAACGGGGATGTTAAATAGGAAAAAATAATCGTATAAACGTTGAACCACACGTGTACGTTACAGCGTGTTAACTCCAAAAATTTAGACCGTAAATCAAAAAGTTTGTAAAAAATAAAAAGTATTAGGAATTAAAGTTAATAGTAAAAATCGTAGGGGATAAATTGTACAATATGTAAAAGTATTTGGTTAAAAAAGGAAAAAACTAAAAGGAAAAAAAAAGATACGTACAATCTTTTATGCACATGATACTATAATTAATGCATCCACAAGTTAATAATTAGTAATATTTAAACTGAAATATAGTCTCCACATCATAAATTATGCAACTGCAATACACAGATCTATACTTATTAATAAAACAATAACTTTAGTGCCACGTGACATTCTCTTAGGCCTCTATTTTTTTTCAATTCCCGCCTAAATATGTATATGTTCATAGCGTTAGTCTACGTTCATTTGACTAAAAGTTAACTTCTGAAAATTTGGAAATTTAACTTTAAATTAGAGCACATCTTTTTTGAAAATTAAATCATACCCGATATTTCTTCTTTATCAAATAATTTATCAATAAAAACTGTAAAAATCATTTATTATTGTCTTCATCTATGAAATCGATTTCTTAATTATGTGTTTCCATTAAGTACTCAGTTTATATTCGAATCTTGACAAAATTTATGGGATTTTTCCATCGACTCCTCTCCAATTTGAAGGAATTCATGGGTATCTTTTTTTGAAAATGAAATCATACTCGATTTTAAAATATTTCTCAACTATCCCAGTTTTACGACCCTCGCGGTTTGTCTTTATAAAGTCTGATTATATCATCGTCGACAGGCTTCATGAAGGTTCTCATTTTGGCTTTGGTTTCATTAATTTTTTTTCAACAAAATGTATTTATTTTTTATTATATTTGAGCTTTCATTCTCTACGATTATGATTTAGTCTATCATTGTCTACAATTGTGTTTTGAATTAATATTATTTTACTTTTATGTTTTGAAGATGATCTACTTCAACAATCCACAATCCACATGTGAAGAGGTATTACATGCTTGATTTAACATATCATTGTCTACATTTTGTTTTTTGTTTATTCTTTTGATTGGAATTCGTTTGATATGCCCAAATTGTTTTGATGTATCTAGAACCAATATTTAAAATCACACTTTTATTTCACGGTTGATGTTGATACCTTCAGACAAAATGATTTTAAATTTCAAAAAAGACAGTTTTTCTGTTAGCAGTGTGTTTTGCAATGACAATAAACAAGAGTCAAGGATAATCGCTATCCAAAGTTGGTTTATTTTTAAACGAGGATCAAGGTCAACTCTATGTTGCATCATCTCGAGTTAAAAATAGACATAGATTAAAACTATTAATATTAGATAATGATGAAAAAATCACCAACAAAATATCAAATGTTTTATACAAGTAAATTTTTGGATGTTTATGCATTTGAAATGCTATTTTTCATGTTCAATTTAATTTGTTTATTACTTAAAGTTGTTATTTATAAGTTTATTTCATTCAATATTATACACTATTAATACGTATAAATATTAATAGAGAAAACCTACTAATATTAGATGTAGCTACTCTTAAAAATTATACATAAAAGTCGATATACAAAGTATTATTAATAATATTATAACTTACGAACCTTTTTAAAAAACAACTATATTTTTGGATTAAACCCGTGTGTTACGCGGGTCTTTAGCCTAGTATATATATATATATATATATATATATATATATATATATATATATATATATATATATATATATATATATATATATATATATATATATATATATATATAGATATAGATACATTTAAAACCATTACATACCAGGTCAAATGGTAGGATTCTTGTATGTTTTTTAGAAGACCCAGGTTTGATCATTCCTTGATGTATTTTGTGGTGACTAGTCCACACACAATGATTATAGTGTGAATTGTGGGGTAGTCAGATAGAGAAAGAAGTTCAAACTACACCTATGATTACCTCTAACATTATAGTTCACCCTGTCTTCTGCGTTTTGGCTTGAGTGCCTAACACATGTTTGTAAATACGTCTGGTAACATTCAATTTTTATTGTATATGTAAATTAAGTTCATAATAATAAAGTCGAAGAAAACAAAAAACAAAGCTTAACCACTCATTTACTTTCTAATACTAAAAGCTAAAGGTTAAATTAAATAATAGGCCGATAAAGATTAAATAAGTTCTCTATCTTATTAATTATTTTTTCTCTTTATCTATGTGACATTTCGCCTACTCTTTGTTTTTCTAACGCTAAATATGCGACTCTGTTTTGGAGGATATGTGTTAATTTAATCGGGCCCAACTGTCCGTTTTCTAGCCGGGACCGCACCTCCAACCCCCTCAGGAGGAAACCCATTGCTGAGGAAACCTTCTGATTCAGTTATAAACATTTTGCTCAGAATGAGACTTGAACCCATGAACTTTCAATATTTACATATCATAAGTACATCATCTTTTTGTCTATTCCTTATACATGTGTGAAAAGTAATTATTTGTTCGGTACATGTACATTTGCACGTTAAGTCATTATTGAAAATGACCACATTGCAGGATACATTCAAATGAAAATATATTTATGTGTGTATGAGACAGAATGTGACATTTGAAGAGGCTAATAAGTCCAAATTGTATCACGCATATTGCTACTAACACTAACATATGTAACCACATAAGTGAGTAATCCGTTTGCTACTAACTAAAAGGTATTTTAGTCATTTGAGACAAACGTAACGTTTACAACATAATTTAGTATTAGAATCCAAACATGTTACAAATTAAAACCATAGACATCAAAATGCAACTTTCAAGAAATTAACTCTTTTTTTAATCATATCGTCTATGTGGACGAGCGAATCATGTTGTCTATAGGCAGGTAGTCGGTTGGAAGGGATACAAGGTTAGAAGAGGTAGAAGTATTTCAGAGGTTCTAAATAGTGCAATGTTCGTAACAAGTTTTTGATTACTATTGTGTTAAGTAAATTCAAATGAAATCAACCAATTGAAGTGTTCTTTTCTATTTTTGTTAGAAACTCATTTTAGTCTATTTTATTATGATTATGATACGAGATGAATTGGGACCATAAATGGATCAAAATGACATGATACAATAGTTTTACATGTGTAAAGAATTGAGTCGTATATAAATTAATCTAAGATGAATGTTAGTACAAATACATGTTCAATTATAGATATCGGTTCTAAATAGTCAATTTTACATTATTTTTAATTAGAACATGTTTGAGGTGCTATAACATATGAAGATCGTCAAAAGAAAATGTACACAGTTTAATCTAAACGAGTCAACCACCGTGTAAGGGCAGACCTTAAAACAACTAGTAAGTTTACTGCTTTGTAACCTTAAAGTCATGTGTTCAAATTGTGAGAAACAACATACTACACAAAATATAAGGTAAAATTACGTTCATCAGATCACAAAGTAATCACGCCTCTCCTCGACCGCTGCATAAAGTGAGAGCTAAGTTAACCATCAGGTAAAACACCATATTATGGGTTCTAAACCCAACTTTTGATGATAAGTAGTAGTAAAAAGATGCCTATGTATATCAAGGTGTACATGAACAATATGCTCCATTCTTATGGGTTGGTTTTCATTATTAAGCATCAAATAGTCTACAATACTCAATTGCATGCTTCTACTATGAGTAATTACAAATATACAATGAATTCAAACCATTGTTTACAAACAAACTCATGAACACCATCTTGGTGTTCTAGAAGCTTAGTATGTTCTTCTCTCGGAGGCTTTCAACAGTATCCTTGATGCTTACCTCCACTGGAGTAAAATTAACACCTAGACTTTCGGCCTTTGCCCTTGATACATTGTAAGGCACGGGGTCAACATGATCCCCATCTTTATACCTGCCAACATTAAAGTACTTTGAGTTGCATATTGCCACCGCAAACTAGACAATCTAGTTTCGAAAGAACACGAATAAATTGGTCAAAATAGCCTGAATATCAATCTAATATTCTAATGTTAATATCGAAATAGGATCATGTTGTTTGTGTGTTACCTTGCAGAATGGCTGAGACCCGGGTATAAGTTATTTACAATCTTCATGATCTCTAGAGATCGAACCACTTTGCCAACAATGCAGTATCTACCATTGGCTTCTGGGTTCTCAAAAGCTAAAATATGTGCAGTAGCAACATCTCTCACATCAACAAGTCTATAAACTCCATCCAAAAACACTTCTTTTCCTGAACATATAAAATGCAACCACTTACACGACACGAAACTTAACTCATGCATGTGAACATTAGTCATAATCAACAATTACCGTTCTTTATCAAGCCCATAATGCCCTCAGAAGTAAGGTTGAGAGTTGGCTGTAAGACGGGACCGATCACATATCCAGGATTTATAGCCACCAACTCCAAACCATTCTCTTTTGCAAACTTAACAGCAGCATCTTCAGCCATGGTCTTCGAAAGAGGATACCACAACTGCAATATACAAAATCTTTGATTAGTTACAACGGTTTGTAGCCAATTAGAGAACTGAAATTATACCTGTTTTTGCTCGCAAACTAACGGGTCTGAAAACCAGGTTTCATCCACCATAACACCGGACTCTAGAACCCTTTCACCATGCATAACTGCAGCCATGGAAGAAGTCAAGACCACTCTTTTGACAGATTGAACTTTTGCAGCTGATTTAAGAACATTAAGTGTCCCATTAACTGCAGGGTCTATCAATTGTGCCTGATGGAGATTAAAATTAGAAAAAAAAACCTTATCTTTGTGCATATAATTCAAGAAGTTATACGCTTATACCAACTTTGGAAAAATAAGCGAAAAAGAACTAGGAGTTGACCTGTGGGTCATCAACTGAAAGCATGACAGGTGATGCTGTGTGAAAGACACAAACACAGCCATTAACTGCAGAATCAAAAGACCCTTCTACGGTCAAGTTAGCTTCAAATAAAGATAGTCTTTCCTTAGCTCCATCAAGAGCAAGAAGATGCTCAGTCTTTTTCGGATCATCTGCAACATATTACAATGAAATCACCATCAGTAGGCATTTGAGGGCGGATCTTGAAACTATGAGTATTAATCCTCGTTGGGCTCAAGCATGTTGGAAAAGATCTAGTAGCCCATCAACAAAAGAAAAAGATAGAATTTTAATTTGAAATTTGAGTCTGCATATTTGTTATTTGGTTTATCTCTTTATTTGAATACTAGATAAGTTGGTAGTTTTATCTAAATAGAATTGAGTCATTATAAATAGAGGGTTGAGTCTTCTACAATCTCTTAAGAAAGAGAAGTCAAGTTTTGTAATCGTTTTCTTGCTTTCGTTATAAAAGAAAAGGACGTCGTGGGAGTTGTCTCTTCCACAAAAATTCCCGTGTGTTCGTGTGATTATTACTTTGATATCAATTACTCCAACAGAAACAACTAGTATGGTTATTGCTTAGTGCCGTTGAGCTCATGAGTTCAAGCCATAGAAAACAAACTCCTGCACATAAGGTAAGACTGCTTATATCATATCGTAAAGCAATCCGGCCCTTACACAGAACGGGAGCTATGTAAAGCACCCTCTTTTATCATCCTAAACACACTAGAAAACCGAATAGGTCAACCTTGACTTCTGAAGTCAAAGTTGTTGCTTTTCAAGTCCAACACTGTTCTTGAACAGAAAATTCAGCACCATAATCCACCATGTGTAAAAGTAAAACAACATATTTTCTACAAACTTCAATGCAGTTAATCATAACCTATACAACAAACCCAAACAACCCACATCGAATCCAATTTGGGAATCAATCAATTTGACCTAAAAATCAAATCAGGTGCCAAATCAGCACTCTGAACAAGAACATCAATCAACAAGATTAAAGAAAATCAAGAAATGGGTCATTTAACAGCTTGTAGACCCAACAATTTGAGATCAATTTGGGGATTGAAACAGATTGAAATTCAAAATTAGATATATAAAGAGACTGACCGATGGATCGAACAGTAGCATGAACAGTGTAGTTACGATCAAGCAAGAGCTTAACGAGCCATGAAGCTATGAACCCTGAAGCCCCTGTAACACAAACCACTTTATCTTCTCCACTCATTTTGATCTGAAAGACTGAAACTTGAGAGTTCGTATGTAAGTTGGTGGTGGTTGACACTTGGCAACAGTTGAAAGCATACAAGATAAACTATGATTTGTACTTTATATGTAAAAAATGTTATATTATTGAAACACTCTTTCTTTCTATAATATAAATTTATTTTATTCTCTAAACCCTAAAGCCTAAAAGAGTGCTCGAGACTCCGCTTTTTCTGGAATAAAAAAAGGGTTCCCCAACCTTTTCCCCATCAAGATAAGGGAAAAGAGCCTTGAAGGCTGGAATAGAAATAGAAAAGACTTTCTTAAATTATTTCCTGAGTTCAACCATGCCCCTTAACTAATAGATGCTAGTTGGGGGCTATCTGCTAAACCCAACCCCACTCTAAGTAAGTGAAGAGACTTTGGCTCCAGGCTCCTACTTGATCTTGTGGTACTGGCCTCCTAGGGTACAAGAGACTACTTTGTCTCCTCAGAAGAAGAATAGCCCCACTCTCTAGCCGACGGATCCCGTTGATCAAACCGGGAGGGAACGTGTCACATTAGAGGTGAACGATCAGAGGTGTCCTCTAATCACTTCGTTCGAGCTGCTCTGCTCCTTGACAATTAGTCTATTACCCACCCCTGATCCCATTCCTTCTAGCTCTGGAACTTCTATTTTTCATCTGAGCTTGTACCAAGCTCATTTTCGTGTAAGCTATTCCATGCGATGTCTTTCACAAAGGTACATGGGTTTAATAATCGATAGAGCTGGTGAATCTTTTCTTCCCTCGTAGGAACTCGGTCTCTCTAATACATCAATATGGTAGATAGATCAGGTAGAAGATCAGCCGCTAATCCGCTACTCTCGTTGTCTTCAATCGACTTCAGGTTTTGGAGACCCACGTTCTACCGAACTGAACTAAGAACGCTTTCTTATCACAGTAGATACGACTAAAAAGAAAAGGATTCTTTTTGTACCCCCAATACTAAACATGCATATAGTCTCATAAAATGAAAATGATGTATGTCCGAATCGATCTCAATGGATCCCTCGTGACTGCCCAGAGGAGAAGAATAGGTAGGGATGACAGGATTGGAACCCCTGAGATTTTTGACCCCAAAAAAAAAAGCGCTACCAAGCCGCGCTACATCCCTTTCAATTGGTCTACAGTGTCATTGTAGAGAATCCCTGCCCTGTTTTCCACATCGGCCTCCATCGATATTCAATTTATCTTGCCATTTCTTCTTTATTGATTTATATACTCATCATCATCCTGCCGATCCCACCAACGCTTTCTTACTTATCTTATGAGCAAGGTTCTAAATAATCAGCCCTTTGAATTAAATAAGCGAGGCTTTCCCGATAGAAAGATTTGCGTGTGACAGAGACATCAAATCAAAGGAGTTGACATTTATGACATCTTTTAACACCCTTACTTTTCATAGGGGCCTTGCCTCATGATTTTCTTGGCAAGCATTTGGCTGTTGACATGTCCTCCGCACCCACTTGAATGAGCTTGTTCAACAATGTGTGCTCCTTATTTCGGAAGGGCGAGTGACCTTTTGTAAAGGACATCTTTTTATGAATGTCAACTAAGTCTCGTAAGTAAATTGCTCCCGGTTGTTCAATCATTTGATAACCAAAGTTGATACACCCAATTTATTCTATTCTCTCTATATATTTCTATACATACATATAGATACATGAAGAGAGATAGAGATAATAGGGTGTCTCAATAACATAAATATGTGTTTATATAACCCAACCCTATAGAAAATGGATTAGGTTATACACATCACTTTTATCAATTGTCATACCCTTTTTTCTTCAAAAAAACTAGTTTAAAAACTTGTTATATTTTATCTCGATTTTTTATTTAGAAAAAGAGTTTTTTTTTCTATAAAAGGTTTCAAAAACACTTTTTATATAACAATAAAAAACATTTTTAAAAAATAATAAGAAAAGGTATATAAAAATTTAATTTTTAAATATTTCTGAAGTTAGATATAAAATTTTAATAGAAATAAAAAATATCTTTTAGAATTAAATATACACCTAAACGAACCAAATTCAACTGACTAAACCGTTTAAACCAACTTATTCAATTCGGTTATCCGATTAAATCTATTAAACCGTTTCTTATTCGGTTTATATAGTTAATTGAACCGAATAAGCAAGATTTTGTGTAATCGTTAACTGAACCAAAAAAAATTCAACGATTTGATTCGATTTTTTAGGTTACAGATACGGTTTGGTTTTTAGTTATTTATGTGTTTGGCTTTTTTGAACATTCATAATTACTACAATTAAAAACATTAAAAACCAAAAGATAATAAAAACTAAAAGTAAATAATAAACTAATAAGACTTAAAAGTTTTTAGTTTAACATATTAAGAAGTGATATGGTAAATAAGAAAACATAAAATAAAAAAGTTAGAAGGAGGTTATAACAAGTAAAAATAATTTAGGGGGGGGGGGGGTATATATTGCATCACCCTAAAAAATTATGGCCCGACATTAGGACCCTTAGATGTCTTCTAAGAGATCAGGGTTCGATTTAGAGATCTAGGTAAGTAGCAATATGTTGTATAGTCTAAAACTCATTTTCTATAACACTAGGGCGGTTAGAGGTATACAAATCGGGTTTTCCCCCTTCGGGTTTTAAACCGAACCGGTTTTTTGGTCGTGTGGTCAAATCGATTTTTAATCGGTTTGGGTTACAAACCGGTTTGGCTCACTGAATACTCGAACCTCTCCAACCAATTTGGACAAGTTTTGAAACCTTCTTACCGGTTTAATCCGTTTTTTGTATTTTTGAATCGGTTTTATGACCGGTTTTGAATGCGGGGCTACCAAACCGGTATACAAACTGACGGTTCAGATCAGGCTGTTTTTTATTTTTCAAACCAGTCCTGTTTTTTTTCGAACCAGTTTCTTTGTACACCTCTAGGGACAACGGGATGTAGGCCAGTTAATGAGTTTGACGACACTCATTTTTATATGTATATGTAAATTCAGCTCATAATAACAAATATTGCAAGAAAACAAACTCAAACTCGATCATTCGTTTCCTTTTTAATAATAAAAGCTGAAAGTTATATGAAAATGATACACTAATAGATAAAAGATTAATAATTAACTTTTTTCTTATCTCTATGGTTTTCCATGTGTGAAAGGTATACTATTGCATTTGTTGTTACCAAGACATATGCATACCATGTTTTTTTTTGTTACCTATTTATTTTATTTATTGTTACATACGCATGTACGTACATTCTAATTGTCATGTATTTTTGCACTCATTTGTATTACTCTGTGCAAATCACATATCTCAAAGTTTCTAACAATATCGTGAATTACTTGTGAATGACATTTGTTTTATTCATTATAACATGTTAATCTAGTTTTCAGTTCTCTACCGCATTATACATGATTGGCTTTTAGGTTTATAAACAGATTAATCTAAGATATAATATATATATGAAGACAATCATAAAATAATAAAATAACCCTAAGGGGTCTTCAACCAATTTATTTGGACTCATTATTTGCATTAAACAAACTTATTAGTTATAACGTATTTCATTAATCAAATTAAAAGCACTTTCTTAGTTTATGCATGTTTCCATTTTCTTAGTTTAGTGTTTTGAGAGTGGTAATAGGGGGAAGTTACTTTTTTTATATTTATGATGGAGGGCACGTTTACCATATCATGAATCAACTAATGAAAAAATATCACTTCAAACCATATCACATCACATCATACCATAAAATTTAAAGAAAAGTTTTAAATTAACCATTTGACCAATTAAATTTATAATAATAGTCATTGACTTAAAAAAATTTAAAATATTTAATAGATCAGATTATGACAAGTGTTAATCCAATTGAGTTTGTACGCGGAATTGATCGATCCAAAAAGAACACAAGAAAGAAATATGATCAAGAATGATTTGTCAATGATTAATCGTTTTAGAGAATTTGTGATTTTGTGATTATTCCACTGATTACATTGTGATCCCTATCTATAGTAGTAAGCTACTAACTAACTATAATTGACACACTCAACAAATATTAAGAATTACATAAAGGACACTATACTATATCTTCCGAACAGAAAGAACCCTTCGGAAGATTTCCTTCTGAAGATTTTCAAAGTAAACTATAAACCCTTCCGAAGCAAACATAACATTCGAAAGATTTTAGTCAAGCTTCAGAAGAACCA
This sequence comes from Flaveria ramosissima, assembly GCA_025215565.1. Lineage (NCBI taxonomy): Eukaryota > Viridiplantae > Streptophyta > Magnoliopsida > Asterales > Asteraceae > Flaveria > Flaveria ramosissima. The sequence continues at coordinate 47,678,833 of CM046032.1, forward strand.
TGTTAAGCTTAGGAAGAAACTCAACTTCGGAAGTAATCACTTGTTTTGGCTTTTAATACTTCACAATCTCCACCTTTAAATCCAAAACAAGATTTTAACCAACTCCCAATGCATCTAAGCAAAACTTAAACTTCACACCAGGTAGAGACTTCGTAAACACATCCGCGGGATTCTCCAAAGTAGACACACCTTCCACTTTCACATTCCTAGCATTCACCACATACCTAATGAAGTGCAACTTCACATTAATGTACTTTGTTCTCTCATGAAACATGCTATTCTTTGACAATTGGACTGCACCTTGATTATCACAATAAACCACTGAGTCTGCAACTTTGATCCCCAACTCAGAAACAAAACCATGCAACCACATAGCTTCCTTGACTCCCTCAGTCAATGCTATGTACTCAGCCTCTGTAGTAGACAATGCCACAACATGCTGCAATTGAACTTTCCAACTAACTAAGTTACCCAACACTTGAAATGCATACCCTGTAATAGATCTACCTCTATCCAGATCCTTGGCAAAATCTGAATCAACATAACCAACAATCCTGTCATTCTTCCCATGTCCATGACACCCAAACACTAAACCATAGTGTTTAGTACCCTTGAGATATCTCAAGATCCATTTCATAACAACCCAATGAGCTTTACCCGGATTTGACAAATACCTGCTAACTAAACTCACAGCATATCCAATATCCGACCTTGTACATACACCATCAAGTACATTAAGCTCCCAACAACATTGGCATAAGGTACTTTCTCCATATACCTAACTTCAGCATCTGACTTAGGACAATCAGAGCTTGTCAGTTTAATATGAGCACCTATAAGAACAGTTACTGGCTTAGCATCATCCATCCTATAGCTACTTAGTACCTTTTCCAAGTAAGACCTTTGAGACAACTTCAACACCCTGTGTTTCCTATCTTTCTTGATCTCCATGCCTAATATCTTCTTGGCTTCACCTAGATCTTTCATCTCAAACTCTGATATCAACATCTTCTTAGTAGCTTCAACTTCCTCCAAGTCTAAACAAGCCATCAACATGTCATCAACATACAACAACAAATACACAAATTTGTTTACACTGTATTCCTTAAAATAGACACAACTATCATAACTGCTCCTGTTAAACCCATTAGTCACCATATGTTCATCAAACCTTTTATACCACTGTCTAGGAGATTGCTTTAGCCGATACAAAGACTTCTTAAGGAGACACACTATATTTTCCTGTCCCTTAACCTCAAACCCCTCTAACTGCTTCATATAGATGGTTTCATCTAACTTCCCATGTAAAAATGCAGTTTTCACATCCAACTGATGTAACTCCATATCCATAGAAGCAGTTAATGACAACATAACCCTGATAGATGAATGTTTCACCACCAGTGAGAATATCTCATTATAGTCCACCCCAGGCTTCTGTGTAAACCCCTTAGCTACTAATCTATCCATGTACCTAGGAGGTCCACCTTCATACATCCCATCTTTCAGTTTGAACAACCACTTACATGACACAGGCTTGTGACCCTCAGGTTTATCAACCAAATCCCATATGCCATTCTTATAAAGAGATTCCATCTCTTCCTCTATGGCCTTACACCATTTTGAGCTTTCTTTCACAGAAATTTCCTCGGAGTATGACAATAGTTCATAGATGCTTTCTTCTTCCGCAGCAACAAAGGCTAATGCTGACAAATCAGTCCCCTCTCTATACCTGAGTGGAGGTACCACTTGTCTCCTCTGTCTATCCCTAGTCAACTGGTAATCATCCATACCATCTCCCTGGCTATCAGAAGTGCCATGATCAACACCTTTATCATTCACACCTTGCTGCTCCATCTCAATCTGAACCCCACTCTGCTCATCAACTTTTGAACCCCTTTTCCCCTCAATGTCTTTATACAAAACATCCTATTGGAGAATCACATCTCTGGTCACTATCACCCTAGACTTGCCACCATCTAGTCTCCACAACCTATACCCTTTCACACCCTCAGGGTATCCTAGAAAAACGTATTTGCAGGCCCTAGGTTCCAACTTCCCTTGGTTAACATGAGCATAAGCCAAATATCCAAACACCTTAAGTCCCCCATAGTCATCCTTTCTACCTGATCATGCCTCCATAGGTGTCTTAATGTCTAATGCTGCTGATGGAGACTTATTGACCAAATAAGCTGCATTTGTCACAGCTTCAATCCAGAACATCTTAGGTAACCCTGAACTAGCCAACATACACCTTACATTTTCAAGTAAAGTCCTAATCATCCTCTCAGCCAAACCATTCTGCTGTGAATTACCTGGCACAATTCTATGTCTTGCAATACCATGAGTTTTACAATACTGATTAAACTCATGATTGCATAACTCCAACCCATTACTAGTTCTTAGCTTCTTGACTTTTCTTTCAGTTTAAGTTTCCACAAGGACTTTCCATTCCTTGAACTTCCTAAAGGCATCACTCTTATTCTTTAAGATAATCACCCAAACTCTTCTTGAAAAATCATCAATCAATGTCATAAAGTATCTAGCACCACCCAAAGAATCAACCTTAGCAGGACCCTATAAATCAGAATGAATGTAATCCAATACCCCAGTTATGATATGTTTAGCCCTTGTAAACTTTACCCTCTTATGTTTCCTAAGAATACAAGTTTCACCAATCCTTGATGATTGATATGACCAAGCCTCTTATGCCACAACATGGCTTTTGAACTACAATCACTTGAGGCAGTTGCCACCTGGGACTCCACTACACCAGCACTATCTAGTAAGTAGATATTATTCTTCCTTCTATTACTAGATAATATCACCATTGATCCCTTAATCACCTTAGCCTTACCATCTCTAAGACTAACATGGTAACCAGAACTTTCCAATAAACCTAAAGACAACAAACTCCTTTTAAGACTAGGAATATACCTTACATCATGAAGATCTACTTCCATTCCATTCTTCATCTTTAGAGTCACTACACCATGACCCACAATCTTGCAAGGTCTATCATCCCCTAGCGTCACGGATCCAAGATCTTCAAACTTCAGATCCTTAAAGAACTCTTTCACAGGTGTCATATGGTATGAGCACCCTGAATCCATCACCCACTCATCCTCTTTACCACTGCTTGTAAAGCCAACACATCTGCACTTTCATACTCATCAGAAGAATCATCTTGTGCATTGTGTCCTGAATAAGATTTTGACCCACTTGATTCACCCTTCTTTCTTTTCCAGTCAGGACAATCTTTCTTGATGTGCTTTTCTAACCCACACACATAACACCTCCTCTTAATTTGGACTTTGACTTTGAGACACTTCTCGACTTGAAGTTTCTTTGTTCAGACCTTCCCCTGACCACCAAGCCCTCTCCACCATCTTCCTTAATAAGTTCTCTTCTTCAATTCTTTTTAATTGAGAGCTGCCAACACTTCTTCCATTGTAAGAGTATCTCTACCATACATTAACGTATCCACAAAGTGCTCATAAGATGATGGCAGAGATGTAAAGAATATGATTGCTTGGTCTTCATCATCCAATTCAACTTCTATGTTCTCAAGATCTAACACCAACTTGTTGAATTTGTCAGTATGATCTTCAATTGACTTCCCATACGCCATTTGGAACGTGTACATACGTTTCTTGAGATACAATATGTTCGCAAGTGACTTCGTCATGTACAAATTTTCCAATTTTGACCAGACCCCTGTAACCGACGTCTCCTTCGATACTTCTCTAAGTACTCGATCCCCCAAGTTCAAGATGATTGAACTGTGTGTGTGTTCAAGCATCTCCTTCTTCTCCTTGTCTGACATTGTATTCAGCAACTTGGATTCTCCGGCCAAGGCATCCACCACTCGTTGATGAACGAGCAATGCCTTCATCTTCAATCGCCATAACCCAAAGTCGTTCTTACCGTCGAATTTCTCAACCTCGAACTTTGTTGACACCATCGTTGCCGCTGATCGATCTTTAATTGAACCTTGATTCTAAACTGAGCCACTAACCAGGCTCTGATACAAATTGTTAATCCAATTGAGTACAAGAACGCGAAATTGATCGATACAAAAAGAATACAAGAAAGAAATATGATCAAGAATGATTTGTCAATGATTAATCGTTTTAGAGAATTTGTGATTTTGTGATTATTCCACCGATTACATTGTGATCCCTATTTATAGTAGTAAGCTACTAACTAACTATAATAGACACACTCAACAAATACTGAGAATTACATAAAGGACCCATACTATATCTTCCGAACAGAAAGAACCCTTCGGAAGATTTTCTTCGAAAGTGTTCAAATATCTCTAGCTAGCGATACCAATGCATGTGGTATCGCCAGCTTTATAGCTCCAGCGATACCAATACATGTGGTATCGTTAGGGTATTGCTCTAAATAAAAAAAGAAAATAATAACATATTACCATGTGTATCTCTGCCAGAGATACACCGTCTCTCGTGTATCGCCCATTTTTTAAAGTATTAAAAAATAAAATAAACTAGTACAAGTATATAAAAAGAATATATAAAAAAATATTACAAGTATATTAATTGAAAGAAAAATCTTCGGTAAGTTATTTGTCTACACATTTTATAGATTCAGATTGATTCTTTGGACCCCTCCATTTTTCCATAATCCAACTTGATGGTTTAGTACACGATCGATAATGATATTGTTGTTTATCCATGATGTATGAGTAAAAAATAAAGAATGATATTGGATCGTGAATGATATATGAGTGAATGGGGTGATGAATTTATAATATTTATAGCTATTTTTTATTATAAAGAATAAGTTTTTTATGATTTAAAAAATTGGTATTTGCTTAGTGAATTGTTTTAAAAGAAATTCGAAATTCGTACTTTATTTTTATAAAATTATCTAGGCGATATGGAACAAGTGATTATCTCCGGCAATATATAACAAAAAAATTGTCCCAACGATACCATGTGGGACCTGTATCGCCAACGTATCTCCGGTATAAAAATGTTTAAAAAAATACCACGTGGGCGATACAATGGCTATATTTGAAAATGTTTTAGTCCACGACTATTTTTGAAATTTTTTTTGGTCAAATGGCTATATTTTTAATTTTCCCAAAATTTAAAGGGTACACTCATACCGTTACATGCATAACCTATTTTTTTAAATAATAAAACCATTAAAACTACTTATCCCATAAAAATTAACTGATAAATGAATAACTAATCAATGATCTTCATAATCTCAACGAACCTTAATCATATCGAAGAAAGTAATCATATCAAATAATACTAACTAGTAAATCCTGTTAGCACTCTCAAGTCCCACAACATCATTCCACTTCATATTAGGTTTCTCCCTTACAATGACAGAGTTCCATCCAGCCCTTTTTTGGTTGAGTCACGGTAACTACATGCCGTTGGAAGGGTGGTGCGGCGTCAAAGGGGTGATGGCGGCGGTGTTGCCTGCTCATGCCGAGGCATGTCGTGGCCTTACGACGTGAGCGCTCCTCCTAACCTTAAAAGTTATTGTATGTGTCATTTTTCATGTAATTATGTATGTTTCAGTTCAATTCATAAAGCTTTTCAATAAGAAACAACATTTCCCAATTTCCTTCTTTGTTTTAATATGCTCGAGTGAATTAGTTTCACTGTTGCCACTTTGTTTAAGTTTACAAGAAACACATATACTAGTAACTACACAAATAAATTCGGAATCTTTTTTTACACAACTAATTCGATCACTTACGAGCTCCATTCCATTACTGAATAAAGGAACCATGGGGCACTAGACTCATATGTTCTCGAAGGAAGCTTGTAAATTAGTTTGTTCCCATGAGCCCCAAACCTAAGACCACTCTCAGGAGGAAACCCACTCCAGATGAGAAAATCCATTGACCCCCGAACCTAGAACCTTTTTTTTTGTGGGACTTAAACTTAAGACCTCCCGGGCTCCCCCTATTTTAATGAAATCTTGGGATATCTCACCTTAACCACTTTGGCTAAGGATCATTGGTATCTAAAAGATCCTTTTACTTCATGAAAGAGGCGGCTCAATCTCAAACCTTTTTTAGTCCCAGGTGGGACATGAAACCAAGATCTCCTTCTATTTTAATAAAGTCTTGGGATACCTCACCTTAACCATTTGTGCTAAAGATCATTGGTATCTAAAAGATCCTTTGACTTCATAAAAGAGGCGGTTTAATCTCAAACACGAATCAATATGTTTTATCACGTTATCTTCCCCACTAGTTCAATCTTTTTCCTTAACAACACTCTCTTTCATCTAATAAAAATTACAACAACTCCATAAATAAACATTTAATTATTTAGTTATGTATTCTCATTTCTCTTTAAAAACATAAAAACGTATAGATTATAACATATTTTCAACTTAAAATATAGATAAATATAGTTTTTTTTCAACAACATGAGCTCTTAAAATTTAGAGGTCTTAAACAATTGCTTTAATGTTGTATAATACAATTCTCCTATATGTTAATAGCAGAACGGAAGGAATAGTAATTTTGCAAATCAGGTCCGTCCGTTTGATCTACGGTGGGAAATGTATGTTTTCTGCTACGTGTTTATCTAGGGTGGGAGAAGTTTGGGTGTTCTCCGCTACGTGTTACACTGCTTCTTTCCCAATACCTACGTGTCTGCTCCTTGGAAAGAAAAGAAAAAGCTAGAGATAGAAAGGAACATTAAAAGCAGTAATAAGGAGGAGGGAACCGCCTCTTTATATCTCTCTTTTGTAATAGAGAGAGCGAGTGCCTGGCTGCGATGGAGTCTTTGCGGTGGTTTCGCCGTCGTTTGTGGTCGTCGTACGGTGGTGGCTCGCGCCAAGGGCCTTACAGTCGCAATACTTTACCGGGTGTTGTTGCGGTGGCCCTAATCGCCGCTCTGCCTCCCCTTTGTGGTTGAGGTGGGCCGTCGTCGTTGGCTATGCCGACATCCCTTCAGGCTCTCTGTCTCTCTGACGCCCTGCACGTGGCGATGGTGGTAGTTTAGCCACTTTTGTGCCTTTCAACCTCTTTAGGGTTTTCGAGGTGGTTGCATGTGGCGAGTGTGATGGTCTAACCACCATTGCTGCCTCCCGCATCTCTGTCTCTCTTATACCCTTTTAGGGTTTTCAGATCTATGACGTTTTTATCTTGATCAGATGTACACCTTATGCCCAATGTCGATGATGATGGAGCTTTGTTCATCTGAGGCGTTTTGTGTTTATGACTTAAAAGATGTTTGTTGTATTTTTGTGGGTCTTTTTTGGCTGTGATGATTTTCCCTAAATGATCTTGGTTGCTTTGGCTTGGCAGCCATTTTTGGCCTGCAGCCGCGACCAAGAATCTGTTCTGAGCCAATATCAAACTATTACCATCTGGATTATCTTCTGCTTTGCCTCATGTTTGTATGTTGGTGATGCGATGTTGTAGTGAAACTATTGTTAGCTTTGGTGTTTCATAGAACTAACTATATTTTGAAAGAAAAACTGAAAAAGCGCTTCGGAGGTGGTTGTCCTCCGTTGAAGACAACAATCAACCGGTAACAACCTTTTGTTAGGTTAATCGGGTTTCGTTCTTGGGTCACGGTTCAAAAGCTTAACGGGTCAACGGGTCAATAGTGGACCAATTAAAGATAGATTCGGAGCACTTAAATTGAACATATATAATCACATGTTATTTTACGTGTGTGAAAGACTTGGTAAAGGTTTGACCGAATAAAGTGGAGGCAGACGTGGGTTATTAAACAATGCAGTATACGTGGAGATCATGTTGCGTGTGGGATTTTTATTGTTTTGTTTTCCCTTTATAAGCATGTTAAAGGTTTCATTAATAATCTATCTGTCGTCGTATTTTTTAGTTTGAGAGTAATACAACAAAAACTTTCCATAGTGTGTGTTTGTGTTTATAACCCAAGCCTGAACCAACGCCTTTGGCCATGATTGTATTCGAAAAAATTTCTTCGTTTCTATGTCGTGGCAACTCACTATGTTTTGCAGCTGTAACTGGAATTCGGTTCTGAACCAACTGTTTAGTTTGTGATGCATATACGGTTATTACGAATTATCTGAGCCATGGTTGACGGTTTGTTTATCACACGCGCAACGCGCGTGCGTGAATTTAACTAGTTACCTTGGTTTTTAAACTAAATTTATTGAAATTAGACTATCAAGGATTTATTATTGTACATTTATTAACAATTAAATATGTACCAAATTCTCCCATAGCTAGTTCTCAAGTAAACAATTGAAAAACTTATAGGTTTAAAAAGTTCTTCTCTTTCAGGCTTTCAACGGTATCTTTAATACACACTTCTATTGGAGTAAACTCAACACCTAGACTTTCCGTCTTTTCCTTTGATACAGTATAAGGTAGCGCCTCATTACATTTCTCATCTTCATACCTATTGAACAAAAAGACAAGTAAATCGACTTCGTCTTAGATACTAAGAACTTGAAAGCATAGTTTCTAAAGTAGGTCAATCATGTAAAATGACTCTAGTGTGGAATCAAAACTTACTGTTTTATGTTATCATAAATTCTCCACCGGTTACAACTATGAGTCCAAACACATATTTTTCCCTTAAAAGAACTTAGATTTTATAAAATGCTTAACAGATTTCAATAAATGGGGGCAATGGACCCCTTCAAACACCCCCATCTTTCCAAGTTTCCATACACTATAAGATAGGTCTCAACGTATTTTTCATCTTTATACTTATCAAAATTAAAAAAGACAAGTAAACCGAACTACAATTAGACACACTATTACAAAGAAAAAAAAACCCACTTCTAAAGTAGGTCAACTATACATAATGAATGCACAAAATGAAACCTTATAGATTGAGGTTATCATAAGGTTTTATTTTCGACTAACTACAACTAGATCCAGCAAAAAATTCTTAAAAAGGGCTTAAATTTTATTTTATTTTAAAAAATCAACGAATTATGATAAACAGGGCAACGTTCCCTCCCCGCCCCCCTCCCCGATACATTATAAGATAGAGCCTCAACACATTTTCCATCATTAGACCTATCAAAAATTGAGAAACAAAACATGTAACCCCAGTTCCACTTGGATAGATAAAGACTAATTACCAAGAACAAGAAAACTCAGCATTTAAAGCAGGTTACTGTGCATAATGACCGTAGGGGCGTAAACCAGAACTTACTAGTTAGGGGTAGCGTAAAGTTCTCTAGTTCGGAGACTACAACTAGAGGTTCCAACTCATTTTTTTTTCCTTAAAATAACTTGGAACTTCTTTTAAAAAAATCCAACGAATTCTAATAAACAGCTTGCCCCAAAATCCACCACTGAGAATGAGAATGCATAGATTACTAGTTACCTTAGAGAATAGCCATGATCAGGGTAGAGTTTGTCTAAGATCATCATTATCTTCGAAGATCGAATAACATCCCCAACCACGCAATATCTACCATTGGCTTCCGGTTTCTCAAATGCTAATATATGCGCAATAGCATTATCTCGTACATCAACAAGAACGTTGATTCCATCTTCAAATACATCCTTTCCTACATATATATAACATTCAAAAACTTAAAAGATTATAACATGCTTTTTGTGTGAAATGAACTTTAGTAATAACAAACACTCACCGGTTTCAATGAAGTTCTTAAATATCATAGAAGTGAAGTTGAGAGTAGGTTGTAACAAAGGACCAATCACTAAGCCAGGATTCAATATCACCAAATCTACATCATTCTCTTTTGAAAATCTCACAGCAGCATCCTCAGCTTGTATCTTTGAAAGACGATACAAGTACTATAAAACACAAAATTATACATTAATCATAACATTTTGTAGCTGAATGATATAATAGTTCATATAAAGAAAGAAATATAGAAGAAAAAAACTATACCTTTCTCTGCTCACAAACAACTGGATCTGAAAACCATGTTTCATCCACTACACCACCAGATTCTGGAAGCTTTACACCAAACATAATTGTAGAGACTGAAGATGTAAACACTACTCTTTTGAGAGATTGAACTTTTGCAGCTGATTTAAGAACATTTAGTGTCCCTTTCACTGCAGGATCAAACAATTCTACCTGATGCAAAATGGGAAAAAAGTGAGCTTTCTGAAAGTATATCAATCTTGAAAACTAATAGAAAACGAACGAAAAGTTGACCTGAGGGTCATCGACCGGAACAAGAACAGGTGATGCAGTGTGAAAGACACAAATGCAGTCATTAACTGCAGCATCAAAAGATCCTTCAACACTCAAGTTAGCTTCAAACAAAGATAGTCTTTCCTTAGCTCCATCAAGTGCAAGTAGATGTTCTGTCTTTTTTGGATCATCTGTAATATATTGTAATGTCACGAGTATCCATTAAAAGAAACTAAACAAAAAGATACAAGATACTTAAAAGCTATAATGATCAAAATTACCAAGCATTTTGTGCGGGAGTTTGTTTCCCACGACTTTTAAATCATGACCTCATGGTCACAAAATAATAACCTTACCACTTGCTCTAAGGTCCACCCTCATATTAAAACAAATCGAAAGAAAAAAATAGAAATAGGGAGAAACTGACTAAGGGATCGGACAGTGGCATGAACTGTGTAGCCACGATCAAGCAAGTACTTAACGAGCCATGAAGCTATGTATCCCGAAGCCCCTGTAACACAAACCACCTTCCCTTCTCCGCTCATTTATCTGGAAATTGGTACATACATGCAAAAAGTTAAACAAGTTCTAAATTTACTACAACCTTTATACATTTTTTAAGGGAGAATTACATATTTCCTTCTACAAACTTCATCAATTACATATATACCCAAATTAAAATTTTAGTTACATATATTCCCTTGTAAAACTTAGTTAATTACGCATATACCCAAATTATAAGTTTAATTACATAGATCCCCTTCTAAAAATTAGTTAATTACATATATACCTAAAGTAAAAGTTTAATTATATATATACGCTTAATTAAACATAAATATTACATATTTATCCATTTGATTATTTTTATTAAAAATAACATATATAATTAATATTTTACTCTTATTTTTATTAAACTATAAAATTATATTTTTTCTTTTAACTAGCTTTTTGAGTTTTGAATATATACTAATATTTTTATGCTAACGTTTTTTATGTTCTTTTTTTTAACCTTTTGATGCTAATTTTTTCTGATTTATGTACGAGACACTTCCCCTCTCGTTATGCAACATGATCCGAACACATAATTTTATGTTGTATAATGAGATTGAAAGTGTATCGTACAATTAACATAAAAAAATTAGTCTAAAAAGGTAAAAAAACAAAAATAACATAAAAAACGTTAGTATAGAAATATTAATAAATAATAAAAACTCGAAAAGCAAGTAAAGAGGGAAAACATAATTTCATAGTTAAATAAAAATAAGAGTAAAATAGTAATTATATAAGTTATTTTTAATAAAGGTAATAGAATGGGTAAATATGTAATATTTATGTTTAATAAAATCGATATATGCAATTAAACTTTTAGTTTGAGTATATATGTAATTAACTAAGTTTTAGAAGGGGATATATGTAATTAAACTTTTAATTTAGCTATATATGTAATTAACTAAGTTTTACAAGGGAATATATATAATTAAAAACTTAAGTTGGGTATATATATAATTGATGAAGTTTATAGGGGAATATATGTAATTGTCCCTTTTAAAGGAGAATACACCTTGTTAATTACATGTATATCCAATTAAATTTTAGAATATTAAATATACCATTTTTGATAATTTTATTTATTTTCCTGTATTACTCGCTTAATTTATTTACTTTAAGTTTAGCAATTTTTAAACTTAAATGCATAGTCAACTTTTTTGGCCAAAAAAAGAAGCTATGAATAAAATACCTTAGGCTTCCAATCAATGTGTTTTAGACTTACAGTATTGCTGTATTGCAACTTCTCTTGCAGTGATGGCGATGATGAGGGAAAGTAGCGAATGTGCAAAGATGATGACAACAAAATTTCATCATATCAAGAGAAAAAGCGTGAGAATTATAAGGATAAGAAATGAGTGAGCAATGATGAATGTAGGATTTTTTGTTTGTGAGGACATAATGATAGCTTTTTCGACTATATTCATAAGGTAAAGTTAACCGTAATCTAAAAGGTTAAGACTAATGCATCCATAACATGTCAGCTAACACAATCGATAAGAAGAAAGAATTCGAATTGCTAACATCGCGGGCAGTTTTTTGCACTTCGTGGCGCTTTGATTTTTAATAAAATTTATATGGTAACGTAATTAAAAATAAGGTCATAGGATGTGCTCTAACACCTTTTTATTCATGTATGTGTTACATCATCCACCTCACCCCCATTCACTTCACGTCACCCGCTTACAAATCATGGCATCACCCATCATCAACCATGTCACGCCCCTTAAATGTTGTAATGTTATGTTCGAAATATAAGAGCTCATTATGTTATTGTGAAAATAAACGTTGCGAAAAGAGGAAAGTTAATTTAGAAACAAATGATTACGATCTATTTTTTAGCATGCTTGGGTTAAAGTAAAACAAAGTAACAATAAAAATATAAAAACCATAAAACAAGTGCAATGTAAAAAAAGAATGAAAGAATTGAAATACAAACCTATAAAAAAGCTCAAGAAAAAGGGCTATACGTAAAGAAAAGAAGAATATATTATAATTTAATTTAAATTAAGTAAAGTATATAAGAATTAAAGAGAAAGAGACACAACAATAGAAAATGAATAAAAGAGAAAGAAGCAATAGAATAAATAAAAAGAGGATTAGAGAGATATATAAAAACTAGATTTCGTGTTAAGAACAAATTTTATGAGGCGTATAGGCAATTGTTGATTCCAGGTATAAATGCATTAATCATCATGTTTCAATCTTTGTATGTTTGAGAATTAATTTCTTTAGGGAGGGGGGCGCATGCGCGGTGAGGCCACGGCGAGCTTCGGCGCCGCCCGGCACCCCGTTCACACAACAAATTTTCGTAGTTACGGCATGTTCTTGCCGTGGTTTTTGTTTGTTATTTGTGTGCGTGGGGTATAGTGGTGTAGTGTGGTACTCACTAAGAGTTTAACTCATAACCATTTAGTTGGATAGTATGTTACTTTACCACTGAAAGCTCTCAATAGAGACGACATCTATTTATCTATTTAGGTTTTATTAAATTCTAAATTTCATGAGATTGATACTATATCTTTTATTGTAATTATTATTAGTTTCTTACGGTATCTTTAAGTTATATTACATATTACCTATTATAAGACATCTTATAAAACTTATTCACTAAAAGTATATCTATAAGAATTATATATACCAGTCATCAAGCTGAATTGGATCCAACTAATGAACATATGAGAATTACACAATGATACAAGTTTAAAGCTCCTAACATGTACGTGTGAGTAAGCGACCAACGGACCAAGGTTATGAGTTGTGTTAAATTGTAATGGCCATTTACTAAATGTGTTATCGTCCGTAAACATAATATGTGGTAAGGGAATCATGCGTAAAAGTTATTTGTAGTATTTATTCACTATTCATATTAAACAACACACAATTCATTGTTTGCAAGTTTCCATTTTAGCATTATTCTGAAACAAACATACGATGAACTTATAGATTCATAAATTTCTTCTCTTTTAGGCTTTCAATAGTATCCTTGATGCTCACCTTCAATGGAGTAAACTCAACACCTAAACTTTCCGCCTTTGCCTTCGATACACTATAAAGTGCTGCATCATCACATTTGTCATCTTTATACCTAACAATATTGAACAAAATAGGGGTAATCCCAACATCCCTTTTGATAGATAATCACTAATTACCAAAAACAAGAAAACCAATTTCCAAATTACGTCAAATGTGCATAAGTAGATTATTGTAGTGACCGTTATTGGTCAAGGATATCATAAAGTTCGCTTCTCGAATGAGTAAATGACTAGCTAGAAGTTCAACTCATATTCTTTTTCAAACACTTAGATTTAATAAGAAAGATCCAACAAGTTATAATGATCAGGACGCAAAGATACTATTAGTTACCTTATAGAAAGGCCAAGATCAGGGTAGAGTTTGTCTAAGTCCATTATCATCTTCGAAGATCGAATCACATCCCCGACGATGCAGTATCTACCATTAGCTTCTGGTTTCTCAAATGCTAATATATGCGCGATAGCAGTATCTCTCACATCAACAAGCATGTAGATTCCATCTTCAAGTACTTCATTTCCTACATATATAACATTCCACAACTTAAATGGCTTTCATTGTTTGAAATGAACTTAGTTTTTTATAAACAACTACCATTTTCTATAAGGCTCATAAACCCTTGAGAAGTGAAGTTAAGAGTTGGTTGCAAGAGAGGACCAATCACATAGCCAGGGTTTATTACCACCAAATCAAGATTATTCTCTTTTGAAAACTTCACAGCAGCATCCTCAGCTTGGATCTTTGAAAGGTGATACCACCACTAAAAGAAAACGAAATCATTCATTAGTTATAACATCGTAACTAATCGACACCATTCTGGTGCGATCCCAAGTGTGGAGGAGCAAACTATAGTTTTTTTGGAGGCACAAGATCGCTTGTCAAAAGGGCTTCATTAAAATGGTCATAACTTGGGTTAGAAGTCTCTGTTTTGGGCCTACAACCAGTCGAAACAATCGTTGGACCAAGGAGCACGTTTTCACAAACGTCGTAGGTGATTTGGGTCATCGTTTTGGCCTAAAAACTACTTATTTTATGAGTTATTATACTTTTTGTCTTATTTTTAGATTTTGTTGGACTTTAAATTTGGCCCAAGTTTTGGCTCGTTAATGTTTTGTGACCCATTTGACTTTTGGTTTGTTTCTTTATATGGATGTAAGCAATGGGAGAATTATTATTGAAGTTTATCAAAAAAAATCATTTTTCTCTCTATCACAGTGTATGTTAGTGTGAATTCCTGATTATCGGCACTATTTGTGAATCAACGATAGTTAGAAGAACTGTTTCTGGTATTCTCGTTGAATCAACAGGTTCAATTGTTTATCCTTTTACTTCCGCCTACATCACATTCATTCATATGAAATATAGAAAAATACGACTATATATCACAACAAATTAGAGGACTTAATGGTGATAGACAGATTCATCAGTAATCCCTAGGTAAAGGTAAGATTAGGTAAATGAAATCACATAGGATCCTAGGCATGGTAGAATACCTCACCCTATGGATCAACAATGGATATCACATATTACTAATGACTTGTCACTAAAGTATGATACCGATCTCGACCCAGATCCGGACCCAAGCTCAAACAAGTCTGATCGTGAACCGGATCCAAACCCGGTTACGTGAAAGCTGCATGGACTCGATAAGGCTGCATGGAGTTTGAAAATTGAAACTATATATCTTTATTTATTATTTATTCATGTGGAGTTTGTTAGTAGTTTGACTTTATTTAGCTTTATCTTCAATTTGTGAATTATCTCTAGTTTGTTAGACTTGGGTTTTAATTACAGCTCCTCGATGTCATTTTCAGGAGTTAGTTTTTGAAGTTTAATTATTATCTCTTATTTGGAGTTGCATTAATTCTCTCCGTCGTATTTTGATTACTACTCTTCTAAGCGCAACAATATAATGATGCAGGAACGGAAGCAATCAAATGGTTCAAGAACAAATAGTTAATTAAAGATGATAAACGAACCAAAAGGTTCAAAAAACACTAGTTATTCAATTTCATTCAATAAAAAAAGTAACTACAAAGTTTATTGAATAACTACGATTATTTAAAGAACAAATTTATAAAAAAAGTTTATTTAAAAAACACTAGTTTATTTAAAAGATCTGTTAAATCCTAAGGTCGAGCAGGTGAGACAACTACGATTAGGAGTTAACAGGTGTTGTAGCCATCCAACTTGTGGAACCTCTTCCAATCTAAGGATAAGTTGTGATAGTTGCCTCACCTGCTCGACCTCAGGATTTAACAGATCTGAAGCACCTCCATCTTGTTTTGATGGAAGTACAACAGAGATGTCATTTTCCTTTTGATCCGGGAGTTTTTTTGTAAGACTCGAGGTCGAGTCTTTTCTCAACCCAGAGAGTATGATGCAGGGCATCCACAACTTCAAATTTGAATATTTATTCAAATTAATTATCTTTATATATAATTTGCTATTAATCATCTTCTTAGGTTACTATAAATATTAGGCTTGGTAAACTTTGTAGTTAGTTTTTTTTATTAAATTCAATTAAAGAACCTTTGTTCTTGGAACCTTTTAGTTCGTTTATCATCTTTGATTAACTATTTGTTCTTGAGCCATTTGATCGCTTCCGTTCCTGCATCAAAATATCAGCAATGATAACTTCACCGATAAATTTATTTTCTTCTACCATACAATTTATCAACAGATTACCGACGACTTTCTAGTAGTGTTTAGTTTTTACCTTCTTTTGCTCACAAACCACCGGATTCCGGAAGTTTTACACCAAACATAACTGTAACAGCCGAAGACGTCAACACCACTCTCTTCAAAGATCGAACTTTAGTACCCGATTTAAGAACATTAATCGTCCCCTTCACCGCAGGTTCTAGCAATTCTACCTGATGCAAAACAATGAAAAATGAACGATGAAAAATCAAAAACAAAAACAAAAACAAAAGAACGATGAAAAATGACCTGTGGGTCATCAACTGAAAATTGAACTGGAGATGCTGTGTGAAAGACACAAACACATCCATTAACTGCAGAATCAAAAGATCCTTCAACAGTTAAATCAGCTTCAAATAAAGATAATCTTTCTTTAGCCCCATCAAGAGCAAGTAGATGTTTTGTTTTTCTTGGATCATCTGTAACGTATTTCAATCACATTTGCATGCATGATAAAAAGATTAAATGAACTTTGAGTTCATTTTGATATTGAAACAGACTAACCGAGTGATCGAACAGTGGCGTGAACGGTGTAGCGACGATCAAGCAATAGCTTAACGAGCCATGAAGCTACGTACCCTGAAGCCCCTGTAACGCAAACCACCTTCCCTTCTCCGCTCATTTATACAACAGTTGGAGTTTGAAGATACGTCGGCGATGGTGTCGGTGTTGGTGGCGGTGGTGGTGGTGGTGGACACCGGTGGTAGGGGAACTCACTTGATCGGAGATGATTGTATATAGAAGAACATGAAACAATGTTTTAGTGTTCTACTTTTGACTATTATTGTTTTGTACATATTCTTAAGGGGTTAATGAATTGGGAAAATTCTCAATTTGAAAACTTTTTTTAAAATCCTCATATAAAATATTTTTTTATTATGTCCCACTAAATACGGGTGGATATGACCTTAGTATAAGGTCGTCCGAACTTTTTTTCTAAGGTTAAAACAATGTCAAATATTTTCAAAATACAGGCGACCCGTCATATTATAGGGTCGTCCACCCGTATATTATGGGCTTCCGAGCAAAAATAAATTTGGCCAAACTTTAAAAAAAAATTTAGGTTTTAGATTTTGATTATTATAATAATTTAATTAATTTTACTCATGTTTTGTTTTTCTCCTATAAGCATCACATAGTGTAACCTCATTGGACAAGCTAGTGTTCAGTGAACAGTGAACAATAACCTGCCTCACATGAGCGAAAAGTGTTTTTAGTAATTAAAAATGAGTGAAATATATTTTAAAAAATAGAGGGGTGTTAAACAAGCCGAATCGTCTTTAGTTAAATAGATTTTAGTTACTATGATATTCTAATTATTGAGAATTAATATTATATGATATTTGATAGTTTGAGAAGTATAACAAAATTAACAAGGTTTAAAAGTATATATTGACATTTTTCTTGATTTTGTAAGGATTAGTTGATAT
The DNA here is from genome assembly GCA_025215565.1 of Flaveria ramosissima. NCBI lineage: Eukaryota > Viridiplantae > Streptophyta > Magnoliopsida > Asterales > Asteraceae > Flaveria > Flaveria ramosissima. The sequence continues at coordinate 47,696,669 of CM046032.1, forward strand.
ACACTAATATATAAAACCAATATTTAATGATATCATACACATTTGGACAGTTAAAGAAAAACATTTTTTTAAAGGATTTAAGTCATGATTAGAGTAAGTGTTTGAGTTGTGTTCATTTAGTTACATGTGTTTCTACCGGTAATATATGTGAGCCGAATGTTTTATCATAATGGATTAGATACACACTTATAACATATAGGAAGGGTACTTGGTATAATCAAACTCAATACAAAGACGTGCCAAACCCGTAAATCGGGCACACCATCGTATAGTGATTGTGAGTCTCCAATTCTTGACAGGGGAATACCGAAGGACTCTTTCCTTACCATGGCAAGTCTTGGTGCCCGTGGGTACTGATACCATTAACAGAACACCCAATAATTTATTGGGTACTGCACGAAATGAGTTATGAAATACCCATATGATTTAATAGCAATGGTGTCGTAATCAAGAATTCCTTACCGTTGCGTGTTAGAGATCATTGATGAATTACATGATCCTATTGTCATGGTTGGTGTGCTTGAAATTAGAAACCAATTGCTAATGTTGAATGTCTTAGTTCAATGGATTGAAAGTTCAAGCCAAGCCAATCAAATGAAGTGATTCAAATGCTAATATTAACTATCACATGTATTGAATAGCCTTGGTGATATCATTGATGAAATTCCTTGAATTAAACCAGATAACAACAATTGTTGATTAGATTGACTTACATGAGTTGTTGGTCAAATCTTTATATATACATGAAAGGAAGGTCGTCCCGAGAAATCTCAAAAAATTTTGGGCACTAAATGAGTAGCATACAACGGGTTAATAACTTACTATAACATAAAGTCATAACTCATATATAACAATTCTATAAAATAGGTTTAGAAAACACTATTGGACTAATCAAATAAAATGAGTATAAATTTTACTAATGGATAATAGGTTAAAATTGGACTAATCAAATAAAATGAGTATAAATTTTACTAATGGATAATAGGTTAAAATAATTAGAATATTAATATGCTCTAATGTTTAATAAGCCTAAAATAATTAAAAAGTTAATGGTTTAAATGTCTAACAAAGTTTTTTTCCTTCAATTTATACCTATATAAAAAAGTTCTTAAAAACTTCAGCCCCTTGAGAGAGAAATCGAACTTTGTGTTATCGCCCACCCTGCCGCTTCTAAGACCATGTGTAATGGGGCGTTAAACCCATACATAACGCCACATAATGTCCCCATCACCATTACGGTGGGGCGTTATGTTTAAAGGGGCGTTATTATTATAACGCCACAAATCACCAAATCCATAATGATGAAGGGGCGTTATAGGGGCATTAACCATTACTTATGTTTTTAACAAAAATGTAATTGTGACTTAACGCTGATGTGACAGAAAATGCTTCTTAATGGGCAGTAACGATTACTCATGGTCTAAGTCCAATCCTGAACTGAAATGTTTTATAAATTTGTTGTATCTTAAAGTAGTTTGTTATAAGAATTTATGACAAGGAACACTTGATTACTTAATGATGAATATCATCTTTTAGGAATTATTATGGTTGTAAATTTGACCGAGTCAAAGAACCCATTATGTGACTAAGCATGAGTAACTAGTCTTAACTCAAAGACGTGAACAAATAATAATTATAATATATAGTGGTTTAGAAAAGACGTGAACAAAAACCAAATTTGAAAACAATACCCGAAACAAATTACATGTCATGATGAATACCAATATTTTGGGTAAGGAATACACCAGAATAAAAAATAAATATATAAAATAATTACAAATTTATAATAAAAGCCATTGATACCAGTATATTCTTTCTTTTTTTTTGGTTCCACTAGTAATAATATTTTGTTTCTTGTGGTCTTCTACTAGAGAGTAAAAAAACAATCTTGAAACAAAGTTGGGTTGACCGAATATATAAGCAATAATGATAACCAACAATTAGGGCAAGACATTTACGATTTATGTTTCTAGTTTTCAGAAAACCAACAAAACCATTAGTTATAAAGTTTATGAGAAACCTAACACATCGTGTTATACTTGTATATTTATGTCTCAAAACAAATTACAACGACGACTTGCACCATTTGAAGTTGGACGCATTTGTATAATTGGTTAATCGCATGATTTCACACATATGCATAAAAATGTACTACAATAATTAATCGGACATTAATTAGAAAGGGACAAGTTGTCAACAAAACTAATCTAATCTTTAATTAACTATAACCGACAAATCTAGCATTTTCTATTGGACCTACTTAGATTCGAAATCCCTTCGTTTCAAGATGGAAGAATATGTTTCATTCCTTCTGGTTTTTAGTATTCATCATCCTATCTTTCCAAGCACAACCAAAATCTCATATGCGAAGGTGTCAGTCTTCTCCGGTAGCTTTTGCAAAACATTCTGGCTTAAAAAACAAGTTGATATCATGATACAAGGGTTTGCAATTTCGGATTGGGAAAAATAATCAACGAGGTTACGTACTTACGTTGTGACCCTGAGTTCATTTAAGAAGAAAGTGGAAGGAAAGAAAAAAAGAATCGTGTTCCAAGAGGCTTTTTTTGTAATAGAATGAAATGAAAGTAAAGTAAGAATTGTGTTCCTAAATTCACTTAAAGAGGTAAAAGAAGGTAAGCGAAAAGGAAATCAAGGCTAAAATTAATCCTTTTAAATTGTAAAAAATATGAAGAGAAGAGAAATGATAAAAATAAAAAAGAAAAGAAAAAAAAAAAGAAAAAAAATGTTTCATTAATTGTCCCTTGGTATAAAACTACTATTGTATGTAAATTGTATGGGTTAAAGTGTAATTTTATAAGCTATAATGATGAAAATACCCCTAAAAAATTACTTACCAAACTAACATCGTTAATCCGCTGACCATCCTTACAAGCAAAGAATGTAATTAAGGATCGAATTCATAAAATGTTTAGAAATCAAATTCAAATTTAACACTAACCATAAAAATCATCCATGTAATTTACTCGATATATTATAAATTTATAATGGGTTTGGCACTTTGGCAGCCAATAATAAAAGGAAAGAATATTTACGTAAACTAAACTTAAAAAAAAAAAAAAAAAAAAAAACTTAATACGTCAGTGAATAAGACAATGAAATAGGATGCATCGATATAATCAATCATCAATCAAAATTCATACATCAGAAACTCATTAGTCTTGGAAAATCAAATGTATCATTATAATAATCTTTTTAACTTCAAATTTATTATTATACTTATGTTTGTAAATTAATTCAACCTAATTTACATCGTGTTTGGGAGACTGATACGAAACCCAAGACCTATTCTCTAAGAAGAAAATCATATATCATATGTGTTAGCCTTATATTGACGTATCATAACAATAGTTAGACACACCATTATAAATGAGTTATACGTATGTTGTAACAAATATAAGTGTAGAGACTAAATTAATATTACTAATACCTTTAAAACCATCATCACTTAAAAATTCTATTTATTTTCTTACAATCTCTCATATTAGTTTATTCTCATGTCTATTCTTATTTTAATTTAAACTAGAATTAAGCCCTCCACGTTGCGGTGGGGGGCGTAAATCCGTGCAAAGTTGTACCAATGTCAAACCACCGTCAACAACCACCAACACTGAAAAACTCGTATTAAAAAAAGAAATAAAAACGAAAAAATAAAACCGAACGTAAAACATACGTAAAAACTATAAACCACACACGTGAAAAGTAAAACATTAAAAACAATAACTTAGTCGATCTAGGAATTATGTGTAGTGACAGGGTCGTTAAACGGAAAAAATCGACGTAAAACGTTAAACCACATGCGTACTTTGCGGTTTGTTAACTCGTAAAATTTAGACCGAAATATAGAACGGAAATTTATAAAAGATGAAAATTAAGCGGACAAAAGTTTAAAGTGAAAAAATGTAAGGGTTAAATTATAAAAGATGTAAAGAAATTGAGATTAAAAGTCAAATTAAAGATTCAAAAAACACACAAAAGGGAGTACAACCTAATATAACTAAATGTACAACTCATAATGCATAAAGAAGTTAGTAATTAGTAATATATATAATAATATTTAATTGTTATTTTATATTTTTTTTCACTCACAACACTAAAAAAACTATAAAATAATAACCCTTATGTATAGGGGATTATTATGATTTCCTCTAATAATATAGTGGATGTAGATGTGGATGAGAAACCTAATGTAGGAGTAAAATTATATAGATTTTTTTCTCATATAATTAATTAAAAGTTTGAGGTAAAGATGAGAAATGCTTTTAGAAGCACAACCCCCTTAGAGCATTCATATTCAATTCTTTATTTTTATTTTTATAATTACAATAAAATTCAATAATTTTTTTATTTTTTTAATTTTTTGAAATTGTCTATTTTTCTAATTAAATAATAATTTTTATACATTTTTCATTATATTTTCTCTGTTTTTCACTTACAACCACTTTAAAAAATATTAGAAAATTTATAATGGTGAGCAATGTCTTACCAAATATAAATATAAAAAATAATATTTTCTCACACATTCACTCTAAACCAATCACAAGTACCATTTTTTATAATATAAAAACACACTCATAAATTAACAGAAAACCCACTATGGATGCTCTAACCCATGTCGTTTTTTAATCAACCGTTGTAAGTGATTAGATGTAATCATAATCATGAGTACACTATACCATATTAAGAAGGTTTTTTTCTTTTTTTTAAATTTATAAATTATAGTATCAAGACTTCGGAAAGTAAAATTTTCTTTTTATTTTTTTGTTATCATCAAAAAGTTAATGTACGTGCACGAATGTTGATCTACGAATGTACTTTGTGTATGAGTTTCCAGTGTATTTTCAAGTAGGAGATTAGATGCATTGTAATGAACAGAATGGGATTCATGTGTCAAAGTGGATACATGACAATAGGATCACCTGAATCACGATTATAGACATGTATAATGTTGATGTAACATTTATAATCGTGACATAAGCAATTGTTGATTCCACGTATAAATGCACTAATCATCGTGTTTTAGGATAAATTAAGATACAATGGTAATCACATAAATAATGTACGTCTCGACTTAGTTCATGCTAAAACTCTTAAACAACTTCATTAAAGTCAAACTATAATGTGTGTGTTATTGGCTAATTAGTTTTTAGCTACAAGCGCTTTTATAATTCTTTGGATACTCATAATTGTACATTTATTGATGATTGCTTTTTACCATCGAACATATAATTCTTTATTTTATACACTTGTATTACGTAGGATTTGAACTCACAACCGTTTTATATTTTGTTGGAAATACGTCACTTTACCATCAATACCTGTTTCTCTATTTAGGTTTTATTTAAATTCTAAATGTCATGAGATTGATACTATATATTTTATTATAACTATTATTAGTATCATAAGATATCTCTAAGTTATATTACATATATTACCAATTATTATATTAATAGAACTTATTCGTTAAAAGTATATATACCGGTCATCAAGCTAAACTAGATCCAATAAATAAACATATGAGAATCATACAACGATGCATGTTCAAACGCACGAGCTCTTAACATGTACGTGTGAGTAAGCGACCAAAGGACCAAGGTAATGTGTTGTGTTAAATTGTAATAGCCATTTTACTATATGCCTACGTTATTGTCTAAAAACATACTATGTGGTAAGGGATCATATGATAAAGTTATTTATAACATTCCATTATTCATTACTGCATATTAAACACCACACAATTCATGATTGCAAAGTTTAGATTCTAGCATTGTTCTCAAACAAACATACACAGAACTTATAGATTCATAAATTTCTTTTCTTTCAAGCTTTCAATAATATCCGTGATGCTTACCTCCAATGGAGTAAACTCTACACCTAGACTTTGTGCCCTTGCCTTCGATATACTATAGGGTATCACCTCATCACAATTGCTATCTTTATACCTATCAAAATTATTAAATAAAACACATAAGTCAACTTCCCCTTTGATAGATGAACACTAATTACCAAGAACAAGAACCCGTTTCCAAATTAGGTCAAATGTGCAGAAGTGAATGATTGTGGTGGCGAAGCCAGTACGTATTGTTCAAGGTTATCAGAAGCTTCTGTTCTCTAATGACTAACTACAGGTTTAACTCATATTCTTTTTAAAACACTCGGATATTAATTATAAAAAAAGTCAAGGAATTTCAATGATCAGAACATATAAATACTAATTACCTTAGAGAATAGTCAAGATCAGGGCGAAGTTTGTCTAAAACCATTATTATCTTCGAAGATCTAATCAAATCCCCGACGATGCAGTATCTACCATTAGCTTCTGGATTCTCAAATGCTAATATATGCGCGATAGCAGTATCTCTCACATCAACAAGCATGTAGATTCCATCTTCAAGTATTTCCTTTCCTACATACATAACATTCAACAACTTACATGGCTTTCATTGTTTGAAATGAACTTTATTCTTATAAACAACTACCCGTTTCTATAAAGCTCATAAATACTTGAGAAGTGACGTTGAGAGTTGGTTGCAAGAGAGGACCAATCACATAGCCAGGATTTATTACCACTAAATCAAGATCATTTTCTTTTGAAAATTTCACAGCAGCATCCTCAGCTTGTATCTTTGAAAGTTGATACCACCACTAAAAAAGAACACAAAATCATCATTAGTTATAACATTTATAACCTATTGATGACAGCCATTCATATAAAGAAAGCAACATAGAAGAAACACAACTACCATTACAAATCAGAGGACTTCTGGTGACAAACATATTCGTCTGTAATACTAAGTAAAGGTAGGATATGTGGTGTGGGTTCAAGTGTGGAGGAGCAAGTTATAGTCTTTTTGGAAGCCCAAGATCGCTTGTCAAAGGGGGTTTCACTGAAATGACCATAACTTGGGCTAGAAGTCTCCGTTTTGGGCCTGCGACGAGTCGAAACGACCGTTGGATCGAGGAGCACGTTTTCACAAACGTCGTAGGCGGTTTGGGTCATCGTTTCGGCCTAAAAACGGCTTATTTTATGAGTTATTTTTCTTTTGTCTTATTTTTAGATTTTGTTGGACTTTACATTTGGCCTAGGTTTTGGCCCATCTATGTTTTGTGGCTCGTTCGACTTTTGGTTTGTTTCTTTATACACATGTAAGAAATGGGACAAATTATTATTGAAGTCTATAAAAAACCATTTTTTTCTCTCTATCACATACGTGTTAGTGTGAATTCTTGATTATTAGCATTCTTTGTGAATCAATGATAGTTAGAAGAATTGTTCATGGTATTCTTGTTGAATCAACAGGTTCAATTGTTTATCATTTTGCTTCCACCTACGTCAATATGTTACACCCATGAATCACTGACAGATTCATCACGTCAAAACAACAATGGATATCACTAACATATCGCTAATGACTTTGTCACTAACGCATTAGTGACGACAATTTCACCAATAAATTTATTTTCTTTTAATTTAACAGCATACTACTAACGAATGTCTAGCAGTGTATACCTTTTTCTGCTCACAAACCACTGGATCCTAAAACCATGTAACATATTTTGATTTCAACTCGCAAACGTTATACATAGATTAAAATGATAAATTTGAGTTTGATATGATATCGTAACAAACGGACCTAGTGATCGGACAGTAGCATGAACAGTGTAGCGACGATCAAGCAAGAGCTTAACGAGCCATGAACCTACGTACCCTGAAGCTCCTGTAACGCAAACCACCTTCCCTTCTCCACTCATTTATACGAAAGTACAAGTTCCGGTGGCGGCAACGGTGGCGGTGAACAGTGGTGGCAGGAGAACTCAATTGATCGGAGATGATCATATATAAAAAGACATGAAAGATTTAGGTAGTATGTGAATTTTAGAACAAGAGATGATCATTGTGTACATATTATAATGTGTTAGCCGGACAATGATACAAGAAAAGAATATTTATGTTGCTTTGGAAACTCATAATAAAAAATTATAATCAATCAACTCATTATAAAATACCCATAATATTTAATAGCAATAGTGCCACAATAAAGAATTTGTTAGTATTGCGTTTTAGAAATCATTGATGAATAACATGATCTTATTGTCATGGTTTTTTTTTAACGGTAAATGTACGACCCTGCTTCGGAGGATAGATGTTATCTTAATCGGGTCCACCTATCTGTTTCCCAACCGAGACCGCACCCCCAACCCCCTTAGGAGTAAACTCATGGTTGGTATGCTTGAAATTAGAAACCAAGCTAATCAAACTAAACAGGGTAAAGGTATGTGATTCAAATTATAATATTAACTGTCACATTTATTGAATATGTTGATGATATATTATAAAAGTTCCTTGAGTTGAGCTTGATATCAACACTTGTACGAATTACGATTAGATCGACTAACATATAGATGAAACGAGGGCCGTCCCCAGAAATCTCAAAAAAAAAATTGAGCCCTAGACGAGTCAAACAAAACATACCCCCTGTAATATAAAGTGCATAAAAAAATTGGGCCCTAGACAAGTTAAACAAAATTGAGCCCCAGAAATCTGAAAGGAGGGTCGTCCCTAGAATCACTCGGTTCTTGTAATCTAATGAAATCCTCCTTTACAAGTGCGTCAAACTTATTTTTAATATAAGTCACATAAATAGCTTTTAATATCTACCTTTTAAGTGAAACTAGTTTTTTACCCGCCGCACGTTGCGGCGACATCATACGCAAAATGATAAAGTATAGACTACGATTGATCCGACTCGTTTCCGAACTATATTTATGTTAACACATAGGATAACTCGAATATATACCATTGAATGAAAACATATTATATTTGATTTGACCATTTTCCAGAATTTTTGTGTCAAACGTAGACCGACTCAAGACATACATAAAAACACGCGTAATGGAGACATATGCAACGTGATAAAATATAAATTACAATCACCCTGACTCATATCTGAATGAAATTTATGTTGAGACGTAGAGTAACTCGGATTTGTATCGTCAAATGAAAATGTAGTATATCTGACTTGACGTTCTTCCAACAAAATTTACGTTAAAACATATACCAACTCAGAACATACATAAAAATAAACAAAAAAAGTTTCATATTTGACTTGACTCATTTCTAAATAAAATATACATCAAAACGTAGACGAAAGGGAACACTATTGTTGCGGTAGAAACAAATAGGCAAGGACTAAAGAAGGGACAAATTGATAAATTCACAAATGAGTTGTGAAAAAGAAAACCAAATCAATGAGGCGTGTGAGTTTCGGACTCCACACATCATGTCTAAAATATGAGTACGCTACCACCCGTTCTAAAGAAGAAAATTTGTTAATATTTGAAACTAATTTTACTATGTACTAAAGCAAAGGTCGAGTGGTTCAAACACCGACCTTTGCTTTTAGGTATTAGTATAATGTTTCTTGGGCACTCACTCTTTCTTGCCAACTTCAAATTCTTCATACAACTAACAAATTTCAAAATGAAAAAAAAAAAAGATTTGATAGCACCAACTAACCTGTTTAACATAAATTCTTATTACCTAGTAGCTATTGAATTGTGGAATGAGTACACGGTGAACATGGGCTATTGTAGAATTGGCCAAGCCATGAAATAATTTAGAAAGTTATTGATCCAACAAAGTATTGATAATACTCACTATTAAAAGTGTAGTGATATAGAAAGAAACCAAGGATATCTATAGTATAAAGGTACATAGATACGCAAAACTATTACCATAATCATAATCCATTTTCAATTAAACGTGTTAGTACTGGCATCAAAACTATTAGATTGCATATGTTGAGTTTATGAGGCCATTAGGAAAACCATAATAAAAGAATAGATGTTGTAATGGCCGCCATGGTATTGTTCTTATTACAATACTAATCTACTTTTGATGCACTCTAATCAACCATTACACAACTAAAACCAAAAGGCTTTTCAAATAAATCAAAATAGTGCCCTTTTATTTTATAAATTAATAATATTATGTTTTAAAAAAAATACATGGCCTAATATTGAGTATGTAATGCAAGGAGTAGTATGCAAAAGCTTTTAACCTTCATTATCAATAAAGAATTGGAGATTTCACGAGTCATATGGTTTTTGGTCGAAACAATAACGGGGCTTAGATACTTTCATAGGAAGGGAGTTTGGGGGTGGAAATAGGACGGACTTGTTATATATAAAATATTTACACTACTGGACCAAAACATTTCACTACGGAACTATAAATTAACATTACTCATGAAAAAAAGTACAATACTTCGCCTATCGGTCGAAATACATATTAGATCAAACTCATAGGGCTGCACACACCTAAAATAGGAAATCACACCTAAAATAGGAATGGGCGAAATACATTATCAGTGATACTTTGTAGTTGTACGTATATTCACATTTGTTTTTTACTCGAATACACTATTTCGCTACTTTACAAACCTGTACTTCGTAGGATTTGAACCCACAACCATTTAATTGGAAGGTACACTGCTTTACCACAAGGACGTCCCATTAGAGATGACATTTTTTATTCGCTACAATTTTTACTTAATTCTAATTTTTGTTATATTGATGTTATATATTTTATTACAAGTTATTAATGGTATCATACGATATCTCTTAATTATATTATGTAATTACAAATTATCAGACATCTGCGTACATAATATTTATAAAAACTAATTCACAAAAAGTCCATTTACAAAATTATATATAAGTGCATATATACCAGTGATGAAGCTAAAGCTAGATCTAACGAAATAAAAATATTAGAATTATACAACGATGTAGGTTCAAACAGACGAGCTCTTAACTTGTACACGTGAGTAAGTGACCATTGGACCAAAGTTATTAATTGTTTTAAATTGTAATAGTCACTTTACTATATATGTTATCATTCCAAAACATACTAAGTGGTAAGCGGACATAAAAGTGAATTGTATCATTCCATTATTCATTATTGCATAATAAACACGACACAATTCATGATTGCAAGCTTTCATTCTTCTGTTGTTCTCAACAAATACATGAATAACTTAATGATTCATAAATTTCATCTTCTTCAGGCTTTCAACTGTATCTTTGATGCTTACCTCTAATGGAGTAAATGCAACACCTAGATTTTCTGCCTTTGCCTTTGATATACTATAAGGTATCGCCTCATCATAATTGCTATCTTTGTACCTATGAAATTTCGAAAAAAAACAACAAAATGTAATTCAACTTCCCCTTTGATAGATAATCACAAATTGCCAGGTTAAACATGTTGAATTGAATGATTGCAGTAGCGAAGTCTGAATGTATCGTTCAAGGTTATCATAAAGTTCTTTTCTCTAATGACTAACTGCAAGTCCAACTTCTATTTTTCTTAAAAAAAATCAGACATTACAAAACAAGTCAAAGAATTCCAGTGATCATGACTCGTAAATACTCATTACCTTAGAGAATAGTCAAGATCAGGGTAGAGTTTGTCTAAAATCATTATCATCTTCGAAGATCGAATCAGATCCCCAACGATACAGTATCTACCACTAGCTTCCGGTTTCTCAAATGCTAATATATGCGCGATAGCAGTATCTCTCACATCAACAAGCATGTAGATTCCATCATCAAGTATCTCCTTTCCTACACATACAACATTCAACAACTTAAACATCTTTCATTGTGTGAAATGAACTTTAGTTCTAATAATCAAACTACCAGTTTCTATAAGGTTCATAAATCCCTTAGAAGTGGAGTTGAGAGTTGGTTGCAAAAGAGGACCAATCACATAGCCAGGATTTATTACCACCAAATCAAGATCATTCTCTTTTGAAAATTTTACAGCAGCATCTTCTGCCTGAATCTTTGAAACTAAATACCACCACTAAATACAACACAAAATCATCCATTAGTTACAACATCAGTAACCTATTGACAACAATCATTCATTTAAAAAGAGAAATATAGATGAAACACAACTACAACTACAAATAAGAGAACTTTTAAAGTAAAGGTAGGATCTTGGTTTATGAAGTCACATAGAATCATATGTTATTACCCACGGATCACCGACAGATTCATCACATCAGAACAACAATGGATATCACTGACAAATCGCTAATAGCTTGTCACTAATGAATTCGTGACGACAACTTCATTGATAAGTATGTTTTACCTACAGATTACCGACGATTATGTATCAGTGTATACCTTCTTCTCCTCACAAACTATCGGATCCGAAGACCATGTCTCATCAACAACACCATGCAGTTCTACACCAAACATGACAGTAGCAACTGAAGACGTCAACACCACTCGCTTCAAAGATCGAACTTTCACAGCTGATCTAAGAACATTAATCGTCCCCTTCGTAGCAGGATCTAGCAATTCCACCTGATGCAAAATGGTTTGCAATAATATATGTTACACTAATTTTGGAAAGTTGAAAACAAAAGAATGAAGAATGACCTGTGGATCATCAACTGGATGTATAACAGGAGATGCTGTGTGAAAGACACAAACACACCCATTAACTGCAGAATCAAAAGACCCTTCTACAGTCAAATCAGCTTGAAATAAAGATAATCTTTCTTTAGCCCCATCAAGAGCAAGAAGATGTTCCGTTTTTCTTGGATCATCTGCAACATATTTCAATCGAATTCGCACGCGTTATAAAAAGATAAAACTTGAGTTCAATTTGATATTAAAACAGACTAACCGAGTGAGCGGACGGTGGCGTGAACGGTGTAGCCACGATCAAGCAAGAGCTTAACGAGCCATGAAGCTACGTACCCTGAAGCCCCTGTAACACAAACCACCTTCCCTTCTCCGCTCATTTATACGAAAGTTGGAGTTCAGAGATACCCTGGCGGTGGTGGTGGCGGTTGTGGCAGTGGTGGTGGTGGTGGACACCGGTGGCAGGGAAACTCACTTGATCAGAGAAGATCATATATATAGAAGAACATGAAACAATGTTTTATTGTGCATGTTTGGGATTGCTTTTCAAAACTACTTATAACTTTTTGGAGGGATAAAAAGACAAAAATGTCCCTCTAAAAGTCACAAGAAGTTAGAAATTGTAACTTCTTATGACTTTTGAAAAGACATTTTTATCTTTTTATCTCTCCAAAAAGTCATAAGTAGTTTTTAAAAAGCAATCCCAAACATGCCCATTTTCATGCTTTTGACTATTATTATTTTGTACATATTCTTAATGGGTTAGTTAATATATTAACTAATATATTAAACACTCATTTAGTGATATTATATATATACACAGGCCGGTTAGGTGAAAGATTTTGGGAGAAGTGGTGTTTGCATACATATTATCATGTAATGTGTTAGCCGGACAATGATATAAGGAACGAATATTAGGTAACTCTATACATCAATTAATTAGGTAATGAAATTGGATGATATTATCGATCGTACATCAGAATCTCATAAAATTAAACATATCATTCTTGGAATATTATACGTATCATTATAATAGTAAAACACACCATTATAAATGAGTTATACGTATGTTGTAACAAGTTTAAGTATACATACTAGATTAGTATTATATTTAAATATTTAAATTAAAGAACAAGTATAATAAAAATATTGAAGGTTTGAAAATATGAGTTGTTGATGGATGTAGAATTATTTAAATATTAATTCTAAGAATTGACATTAATATAAATAATTACAACTTGCGGAAGTAAATAACAAACTAGAAAATTCAATAAAGCATGAAATATAATAATTTGAAACAACATGATGAATTGAAAACGATATATAATATTAAATGTCATTTTTTAAATATCTAGTTACAGCAAATCTTTTAGATTTAAGTATTAGCAATTTGTAGAAATCAACACTAGCGAATTAGAGACATCAAGAACACTCAAATGATTCTTCATTTTATTGATCAAAACTCAATAATGATACCTCACCTACTTATGCTCAACTACACCTCAACCAAAGCATGGTTAGTACTAATAAACTAAAGATTAGCATTTTACACAACTACGCCTTCTCCTTTGACTTATTGATGTTGAGTGTCACTTTATTTTTACATAACCGGTTATAGACCTGCACCTGTCTAGACCTTTTACATATATAGTCTGTATCAAATAACCTAAAATCATATCATCTTTATCATTCCAGTTATCAAAGGTTAAACCAACTTCCGTAGACTCATTAAGATAGCCAAGTATCCATTTCACTGCTTTCCAAAGAAGTTTTCTAAGATTTTCCAAGTACCAAACTTACTTAATAGCCCAAATCTGGTATGGACGGAAATATAGTAAATATATTTTTCACTAACTTTGAACACAAATAACTTAATGTAATATTGTCAAACTCGTTCTAATTAATGGATTTGCAAACTCCTTGATAAGAGTTTTGCAACGAACCAAAGTGTGTCCAAAATGTAGCTAAGGTGAATGATGTGTTGATGCTTAGAGCTAAGATGAATGACATGTTGATACTTAAAGTTATATGTAATAGAAAAACTATGTGAAAGTGAGTCAGTACCTCTCTCGCATGCGAGGAAGATACGATTTTAAAGTGATATATGAGTGTGAGTCATATTTACATATATTTCCTCATGCCATCTTAACTTTTTATTGTTTATAAACAATTCTAACAAAGCTATTTAATTGATTAGATCTCGGTCTAGTAGACCTAAAATCTTTAAAGAAGCTATTTGCATTGCAAAAATCAATAATTTCACCTCTCATTGAAAACTTAAGATATTACATATATTAATCACACAAGTTTTGGACAGGTCTTCCAATGTTTGCTCACTTTAATGAATTACAAACAAGCCACAATACTCCAACATTCTAGCTTAAATTATTTCTAAAAGTTAAATGAGATCAAAATTTGTATGTTCAATGACATTTTCAATGATTTATGAATATAAACTGAATACATGATAATTTTTCATGTATTTCACGACTAAGGGGCTGTTTGACAGCCTCTTAATCAGCCTCTTAATGGTTCAGATGTCTGAATGGTTCAGCACTTAATGGTTCAGACTGTTTGTTTCGCAAGCAGATGTCTGAATGGTTCAGACATTTGCCTCTGAATGGTTAAGCATTATACTAGTGCTGAATGGTTAAGAGGTATAATGCTGAATGGTTAAGACCTCTTATCTGAATTGGTTAGACATTCGCATTTGAATAGTTAAACGATATACTACCTCTTAATGGTTCAGACCTCTTAATGGTTCAGCACTTAATGGTTCAGACCTCTTATTGGTTCAGCACTTAATCATTCAGAAGTTGCCAAACAGCCCCTAAGATAATAATTTCATCATTGTAGCAGATGAATATATCCAAAAAGTTTATGATTTTATCATTATTTACATTTACATCCATTAGGGTTATTTAAATACTCCATTATATACTAGTTGGGTAGTTTAATGTTTCCCATGAAGCTTTCGTTCCTTAGCTAACGATAAAACGAATTGACATATGTAGGGCTGCAAACGAACTGAACGTTCAGCGAACTGTTCGTGAACCGTTCGACGGGAAGTTCGTTTATGTTCGTTCGTTTAGTAAATGAACGAACACGAACACGAAAATTCCGTTCGTTTAGTTAAACGAACGAACATGAACACAAGCCATGTTTTGTTTATTTATGTTCGTGAACGTTCGATAATGTGTTCGTTTATGTTTGTTAAGGTGTTCGTTTATATTCCTAATTTTTTTATCAGTTATTTTTATGACAATTACATCAAGTATTTTTTTGATATTTATGTTAACTACTTGTTTATTTTTTGTTGATTTTGTGTAATGTTTGTAATAAAAAATATAAATTTTATTCTAAAGTATATCCATAATAATTTGTATTCATTTGTGTTCATGAGCTTCTTTGTGTTCGTCATATCATAAACAGTTGTTTATGTTCGTTTGCTTTTGTTTGTGTTCATTTGCGTTCGGTAAGTGTTCGTGAACAGTTCATGAACATGTTCATTTTCTTAACGAACGAACACGAACAAGAAATCTCGTTCGGTAAGTGTTCGTGAACAGTTCATGAACAAGTTTATTTCTTAACGAACAAACACGAACAACGCGTTGTTCGTGTTCATTCGGTTCGTTTGCAGCCCTAGACATATGAATATACATGAACCACTACTATTAAATCTTTTGACAACAAATTAAGTAACATAAACAAAATCATTAGATTATAGATACATATAACGTTGTAGCAACCAAAAAGTTAAACAGTTGGGTCAATGAGTTCCCCGTTTAAGAACTCACGATAAGCTGCAACGGGCCAACTAAATCCACGAAATACCAACTTAGAAGCCAAAGGAACATCAATAATGATCTCTTTTTGTGTAGGCTTCTTATCATCCCTAATAGCGATCAAGTAACTCCTTCCAACCCACCCGATCCAACCAGCTATGTAGAGAAACAAAATCCCGGGGGTGATGAATTCTCCCCAATGTCTTTGATCTCCGCTAACGATCAAGTGTGGCAGCCCGTCTGATCCACACAACAATCCTTGCTTTCCATAATTGTCAAATCTACATATTGTAAATCAATACAATTCAATGTTTTTGTAATGATGTAATCTCATTTAGGCATGTAAAAGAACACTTTCAATCAGCCTTTAGCCTGAAATTCATTTATTCAATAAACTAAAGAAAATGAACAGAACTTTTTCTTAATTTAATTAAAAAAATATGTTCTGTTTTTTCAATTACATTTGTGAATATCCATTTAATGTTCATTTATTTATGTTTGTATATCTTCATTTTTTTTTGAATGGCAAATGTACAACCCTGCTTCGGAGGATAGGTGTTATCTTATTCGTGTATGTTTCTCTAAAACTTTATTCAAGTATTTAGACTCTAATTTCGATACTATAGCTGAATCATGTGATAATGGTTTTTATACACACTTTAATTTAGAAATTATTGTTTACTTTTTAATTAATTGATATTTGGGTTTATGTTACTTTGGCTTCCTTTGTTCATTTATGTGTTTAACATAAGAATGAACGAGTATTTGTTATTCCTTTGTCCATTTAGTGTTTGTGTTTAACTTAAGAATGAACATATATAAACGAATACGAAAAGACAATTACTTTTTTAAAAATACACATACAAAGAATTGTTTAAAATTATGTACGAACAAACATATAAAAACAACTAACACGCTCATTATAAAAAAAACACAACCAAAAATTTAACCGTCTATGTGTTTGTTCAGTAAAAGTTAAACAAACGAATGCAAACAAAAACAAGCCTCTATTCGAGTTTGTTCGTTCGTTCGAGAAGAAAAACCCTAGGCTGCAAGATATTACCTTCTTTTCGTCTTCTCCATGGTAGCCTTAATAGCAAGAGCAGGAGCACTATCCGGAGCATAAAGCTTTAGAGAGCTTTCAAGCTTCTTCAACGACTGCTTCTCCCTCTTCGCAAACTGCTTCGACTCCTTACAGGGCGTCAGGCCCGAGATATCAGCCGACGCCGGTAGCGCTGGCACTGTCGACGATACCAGTATCGTCGACAGTGCAAGCGCTGCAGACAACGCTTTTAAAGATCCATTTTCATTGACATTCTTACTTTTGTCTTGTGTAGCTCCTGAACATACAATACTTGTAGTGGTGACCTTTGGTTTGGATGATTTTAGATTAATGGATAATTCAAGTGGTTGAAAGAAAGTTGAGGAGATTGTGAAGGACATGTTGGGTTGATGATGATTTGATTAAAATTTGGATTTTTGAGATTGTTTTGGGTGTCATGTGATGATCAAAGATGAAGAAATAGAAGTGGATGGAGGTGTGAGTATGTATTGGATAAGGTGAAAAGATGAGGTGGATGAATATTATTGGGTTGAAATGGTGTTGGTGGTTGTGGTTGTTTTGCAAATCTATTGGGTATCTCATGGAATTTGGTTGTTTAGGATTTTGTGTTTGGAAAAGGAATTGAATAGTTTTATTTTTCAATAAAAGTTTAGTTGTTTTTATATGTCTCTTGAATAGTTGAATATTAAAAGCTTTTGACAATAAGAATGAGATTGAGGATTTGAGATATCTAGTAGTTGAAAGTATACAAGGGCGAAGTATGGTGGAGACCGAGAGAGAAGGGGCCTAGGGTCGTCCCTTTTCTTTTTTCGTCAGTAGTGTTAAATTTTAGTCCGGTAGCGTAATTTTTTATATAAATATCGAGTTCGCCCCAATAAAAAATATTAATTTCGCCCTCTCCCCATTTACGATAATGTTCAAGCTCCGTCACTAAAAGTATATGCAGTTGTTGTTGTCTTGACTAATTACAAGCTACGAAATACATTAACATTTAGAAAATTATGGATACTCTTGAAGGTAAAAATAAGTAGGGGAGAAAATTTATTATATATTATAACAAAAACCAACTACATGTACAGTAAAGTTTCATATACTATAATTTGATGCATATTATCTTTCTATAAATCACATGTCTTCAATCTTGAATTGAAAATTCACCATTTGAGCCTTCAACAACTCAAATATATTCATATAATAATATAGGTTTATAATTATGGTTTTATACCCTACCATTCCAACTTGATTTATTTAATTACGATTTTAAGTTTGCATCGTAATTAAATTTACGAGGCTTAATTTGTTTTTTTCTTTTTATAAGGTTTCATGACTTTAAATAAAACATAACACCGTAATCATATTATACTATAAATTAAATAACAAGGTCAGTGGATTACCTGCTGTTTTTTGAAGGTTAAATAGTTTACTTTTAAATCTTAGTTTCACAAGTTGAGTTAGAACAATTGATAACACATGTTTTCTTTCACATGAGGGGTGTATTTTTTTGGGTTATTTTTTCCTTTTGGTTTTGTTATATTCATATATTTAATTTTTTTAATTATTAATTAGACCATAACGTGCGAGACGTAATAGTATTTTTTTTAATCTTTGCTTCGGTTCCTAAAACTGAACCGCATCATTTTTATACGCTTAACAACGTTGCTGTCATTGTCGCTAAACGCCTTACAAAGTTCCCAAGCGCACGCCGCAACGCGCGTATTTAATTTCTAGTTACATATAGGTTAGAATAATGAGTTGGATACAAATCAAAATAGACATGTTAGAATACCTGTTGTAAAGAAATCGATCGTAGACAAAAGTTAAATATAAAATATTGTTGTTTCTTTCTCTTGTTTGAGACAAGTCGTTAATTCTTCTATGTATAGAGGTTTATCCTTCATTTTGATTTCCAGAAGAGCTGGGTGAAATTATATAAAAATATGTTTTGTATATATATTACAAAGTAATATTTATTTTTCTTAAATCAAGAATTTTGTAATAAAAAAAGAGATCGATTAGAAAACCTAACTGAAACTCAATATAAAAACAAAAGTTACATATACAATATGAAATTACATAAGCATATTTATAAAGTTAACAATTTAAAATTATGAAACGTAAAGATTATAACCCGTCGCAAAACACGGGTTTCCCACTAGTTTGGTGAAATTAATTTTGATAAAATAAGTGATTTTAGGAAATATTTTTAATTATTTTACTTTCTTTGTACCGGTACGCA
Source organism: Flaveria ramosissima (assembly GCA_025215565.1). Taxonomy (NCBI): domain Eukaryota; kingdom Viridiplantae; phylum Streptophyta; class Magnoliopsida; order Asterales; family Asteraceae; genus Flaveria; species Flaveria ramosissima. Next base: position 47,716,212 of record CM046032.1, read on the forward strand.
AAATTGTAAATGATAAGAACATCTAGAAACTGTTCATAAACTGTTCGATAGAAAGTATGTGCACGTTCATTCATTTATTCATGAACGAACTTAACAAGAAACTTCGTTTGATTAACTATATGAACCAACTTTAACAAATGTTGTGTTCGTTTAGTTACGTTCGTGAACGTTGTTTTCGTTTATGTGTTCGTGACACCGTTAATGAACAAGTTTAATTCCTTATGCACGAACACAAACAAGAATTTTCCTTCGGTTATGCATTCATAAACCATCCGTGAATAAGTCCAATTCTAAATGAAACAAACATAAAAATATTCATTCAATACCGTTCAGTTCGTTTACAACACGTAAACACCATTTGTTATAACTTTATTGCATGAGAATATTATTACTTTATCAATACAATTCTTCCTTCACCGTGAGTTAAGCTCCGCCACGTGTCATCAAACGTGGCAACCCCCCATACACCTCACTCTCCCCTTACAAACCACCATCACCATCATCATCATCATCATCATCATCTCTCCGACCACCGGAGAATCAACGAATCAACCAAACAACCACCGCAATGACGCCGGAGAGCTTGCTAGCATCGGCGGCAATCAACATCGGCCTTTCATTCATCATCCTCTGCTTCTTCTCCGTCTTCCGAAAGCAACATTCCAATGCCAACATATACTACTCTCGTCGTCTATCTCTTCACCACCCGATCTCCTTCCACCGTTCCTTCACCCTTCGCCGGTTTCTTCCGTCGGTCGATTGGATCCGTGACGCCGTTAGGGTTTCGGAAGATGAAATTCTTCATACCTGTGGCCTTGATGCTCTCGTCGTCATGCGGTTCTTCAAACTAGGGTTAGCGAATTACCTTCGTTCGTTGATTTGTGTTGTGATGCTGTGGAACTTGTGTGTGAGATTAGAATCAGAACAATTGCTTATTGAACGATTTGTTCGTGTTCGAGTTTATTGAAATTAGATTGAACAGTTATTAGAATAAAACGTGAGATATTAAACAAAAGTCATGTTAGATTATATTATAAAGAACCTTTAAAGTGAATAGTGATTATTTGAGCTAGGTGCGTACGGAAACAATAATAAAATAAGTGTTTACGAGTGAGATTGAGAATAAAATGTGAGATCTTAAACAAAAGTCGGATTAGATTAAATGGTTTTAGGTTTATGGAAGTTTTTAGGTAATCATATTGCTTTTAGGTTTATTGAAGTTTTGAGGTAATCATTTTGACAGGATGAAGTTTTTTGTGGTGTGCTCTGCTGTGGGATTAATGATTCTTCTGCCACTCAACTGTTCTGTTTCATATGGGTCATCTTCATCCTCTCGATCTATGGATTCCCTCACAATTTCGAATATTCCTAAAGGATCAAACAGGTATGGTCATCAAAATGCTTTTAGAATGAACATAATATTGTTGCAGTGTCATCTTTAAGCACAAATTCAGTAGAGTTGATGTTCAAACATGTTGCTATTCACAATAAGCTCACTTCTTAGTTCTTTCTATTTGACAGGCTTTGGATACACTTTGCATCGTTGTGCTTTATATCATTTTCGGGGATATATCTCCTTCACAAGGTAGTTTATATGGTTATTTGGTTTTTGCTTGAGGTGAAGAGCTTTTAAAGTTAATTACTTATTGCATTTTGTATATTATTGGTGAGGTTTATAACAGGTGACCTCGTATCCCATTTGATCTCTAGGAATACAAAATTGTTCTTGGTAAAAGAGTTCAACAATTGCGTAACATGAGGCATCAACCAAGTCAACTCACTGTTCTGGTTCGACGAATTCCTTTATGTGATGAACACAAGGCTATTAGTTGCAGTGTTGATCATTTCTTCTCTAGATATCATCCAAATGCTTATCATTCGTTTCAGATTCTATACGGTGCAAATCATCTCAAGGTAATGTGACATACACTATTATCGAGCTTCATACATGTACATGCGTTCATACATCCTCCTTGTTGGTTCATATGATTTTTGAGAAGTTAACTTGTATTCACCTTTTTGCATTAGTTTCTATGTTGTATCATGGCTTCCTAATGCCATTTTTGTGACGATGATTACATAACACTGAACAATCAGAAGCAATTAAAAACGAAACGAGCGATACAAAATAGTGTTTGAATGTGCTTCTGTGATTTGAAGTTGTAATATTCACATAAGTAGATATATAAGTATTTGACACATTCTTGTTTTGTAACAGAAAATGACCAGAATTTGACATTTATATGGGGTAGTGATGATGCTTGTGAAACGGAAATAGAAGTCTTTACGCATTTGTTTAAAATTGTAACAAGTTATGTTAGTTTTTACCCTTAAAATTGTGAGTTTTACTGAGCTATTATCAAACTAATTATCCGCCGTTCTAAAAATATATATACAAAAATGATTATTTGAACCCTAAGTATGTGATAACTAGAAGCAGAATATGTTTATCCGAACATTAACAAACACCTGTGTATGCCTAGGATGGCTGATTGAAACTTTAAATCTGCTATGCTAATCGCCATATAAATTTTACTTTGTAGGAGTTGCCGGTTGCTTTTGTTACGTTTAGGTCTCGTTGGGATGCTGCACTTGTATCCCAAACACAACAGCATCCAAATCCGTTAATGTGGATCACTCAAATGGCCCCAGAACCTAGAGATGTATTATGGAAGAATTTATCTATTCCATATAAGCATTTAGTACTCTACAGAACTGGGGTTTATACTGCAGAAGTTCTTTTAACTATATTCTTTGCTATCCCAGTAACCGCGGTCCAAGGAATAGCGCAGTTTGAAAAGCTAAAAAAGTGGTTTCCTCCAGCCATGGCTATCCAATTGATGTGAGTTTTTACAACACGTTGGATCAAAAGCTAACAAATTCTGATCAATATAGTACATTATCCCTACATTTTGAATAATTGGATGGATTATTGTACCTTATCCCTACATTTTGATGTGTTCTCTTTTCTATTAATTAAGATAATTTATTTGAATAATTTTTGTTCCACAGACCAGGATTGAGCTCGGTTATTACAGGATATATTCCGAGTGTTATTCTTAGTGGGTTTCTTTATGTTGTTCCATTTGTAATGAATGGAATGGCGGGAGTAGCCGGTTATGTTTCAAGAAGTCAACAGGAACAAAAGGCTAGCAACATGGTTTTCTACTTTTTAATGGCTAATGTATTTTTCATGAGCGTTTTATCGGGGTCTTTACTTGATCAAATTGGGAAAAGTTTCATTAACCCAGGGGATGTACCAAGCCATCTTGCAGGGGCTGTCTCTGCTCGAGTAAGTAGCTGAATTTCCTTTATCTCTCTTGTTTATATTCTTTTCACTTAGTTCATTAATAATAATATCCGTGCAGGCAGACTTTTTTATGACATACGTTTTGACGAGTGGGTTGGCGGGGTTTTCTATTGAAATGCTTCAGCCTGGATTACTTGCATGGGATACTATGAAACGATATACATGGGGCCGAGGAAAAAAGAAATCCAATTATCTTTTCTCATTTCCTTATTACAGAGTTATTCCATTTGTTTCTCTTTTCGTACTTATTGGCACCACGTACGCAGTCATTGCACCGTTGCTTCTTCCTTTTCTAGTGGTCTACTTCCTTCTAGGCTATGTGGTATACATCAATCAGGTTTGATTCAATTTCATACAACATATTAAATTCAAATTTTATAACTTTATTGAATGTTTGTATGGTTCTGTTTTCTTTATCATAAGTAGATTTTAAACCTTTAAGGGGTGACATAGTGGTAAGCGTTTGAGTCTCTATTTGTTTATAAGATATAATGCTAACCGGATAATGTGTGTATTCATACAGTTTCATGATGTGTACGAAACAACATACGAGACATGTGGACAGTATTGGCCTTACATCCATCATCATGTTGTTGTAGCCATTATCATCATGCAAATCACCATGATTGGGCTCTTTGGACTAAAATCAAAACCCTCTGCATCTCTCGCAACCATACCGCTCCTAGTTGCCACCATAGCTTACAATGAGTATTGCAAATTCCGGTTTCTTCCTACATTTTATACCTGCTCTGTCCAGGTACTTTTAGTCACTTCATATTCCTAATTTACCTGCTTATTAAGGGGTGTTTGAATTTGTGTTTTGGTATGAAGTTTCTGTAATCACTTTTTTAGTGTTTGGATAAGTATATCTGTCGCTAATTAACAGTTTTGGATAATAAGATCCATATTTAACCTAATTTGAACTGTTATTACTTATTACCATTCACAAGCTGTCCACTTTCTTCTTAAAGATGTCATATCTGGTCATATTATGTACTAGTTTATTAATTATTAAGAATTTGTGAGAAACTCATACATCTTATAATTTTATTATTATATTTTCAAACAATAAAACAGCATCCAAACACTATTCTGTGGGCAATTATTTCTACTACTTTTTTTGATAATTAAGAATCAAAAAGTTAAGTTATTTTAACACTAGATACATGTCATGACTCCTGATAATTGTATTGTTACTTAGGATGCGAAGGATAGCGATGAACTTGACAAAGATGGACCGAATGAGGCTGCTTGTCGCAAAGCAATAGATGCATATCGTCCACCTTCCTTGCCTCAAACATGTGTGACAATGGAAGAATCGTCGTCGACACAACCATTATTATCAGCAACACCCTAATGGTTGTTTTTCTTTTCTTAAGGGTAAGAATGATTAATTTATTTTCATTTTCGGGCTTAAAATGTAACTTTTCAATTCTTTTTATTGTTCTTTTACGCTATACTTGTAATAACTACATCCGAACCCAAAAGATTTTGATGAACTCGAATTGATATTTAATTACAACATCATCTCAACTGGATGGTCTGTATATATGTACGTAATAGTAGACTTTTCATACCAACCAATATTGTCCGATGTATACATCGAAACCAGGGTCTATATGTAGGTTAGATCCGACCTCTCGTGGAACCTTTCCAGGATCGCTGTATCATTTCATCGAAATTAGGGTCTGTATATATACATAAAAATGATCTCGTATATTTAACATTATTATTCGGTAGGGCCTTCTCAAATGGCCATCCATCTTAGAATTACCCCATGTGAACACGTTTAGTTACGAATTTCTCTTTTTATTCTCAGCCGATACGTTCAAAACTGAAATTCTCTTTTCATTCACAGCCAATACGTTCAAAACCGGAGGCGGACCGTCATTCATTCCAGAATAAAGGTACAAAAGAATACTTGTAAAAAGAGACCATTAGGAACCTGAAGATAGACCCATGCATTAAGTGAAATGGTATGTTTCAGAATCAGATGCTCTCAATGTCGTTCAGCAATATTCTATATAAACAGAAATCATATAATAACTTCTAATTGTCTGATCCATGATCATAAAAACATTAAACAATCCATTCTTAACCAATAATAATAACTTCTAATTGTCTGATCCATCAACCTTAACAAGGTCATTGATCATCATCTTCTTCACCTCCTGTGATTTCTTTATATTCAAGAAGAAATCAGTCATTATACATTCATAATTTGGTAACTTCTCATAACCCGGAAAGTAATTAATATCAACCACAAGATAACCATCTCGTTTATCGTCCTTAATCATGTCAAAGTTAAACAGATGCAACCCGAGAGCCAGTCTCAGGCCCTTCGCCACCTCGTTAACAAACTCCGTCCCCGGCATCTCGAGCTTCTCATCGGAGCTATTACCGTCACCGGAGATCACTGCAGCCGATATCTTGGAGAAGCTCATAACCCCACCGGAGTCCGACGCCAGTTTCTCCATTGTCTCACGTGAAACATCGGGCAACGAACTCCGTTTCACACATTTGACGTATTCTCCGGCTACGTAAACCTTGAACACGACCCCTCCGTGGTTCACAAACTGTTGTAGGACCATGGGGGGGTCGAGTTCAAGTTTTTTGGTTAACCCTTCATGGGTGAACACTAATGACATGTTATGTGCGGTGGCGGACCCGTCAGCGAGCAGCGGTTTGACCATCATCGGGAAACCGATGTCGTTGGTGGTTTGGATGGAGTTTAAAGATTCTGAATCTTGAACAAGGAGTTGGTTTGGGATGTTGAGTTTTGGGATGTTGAGGTTAGATACGGGTTTGAGCATGGTGATGCGGTTGTGGAGGTGTTGTATGGCGGAGGGAGGGTCGATCACGGTGGCGTTCGGGTGGCGGGCGGAGAAGTTGTCGAGGCTGAGGTCCCATTCGTCTCCGTAAAGCTTGTGGATCACGCAATCGAACGGGCCTTGATCGTTTAAAGGTTTTGAAACGTCGATGGGGATCAAGTCGATGCCTTTTTGTTTAGCATGGTTGATGAATGGTTCGACCATGAAAGCCTCGATCTTTCTTGCGGGTAAAGCATAACCCACACGAAAAAGATCGGTTTCTCGTGCAAATTCTAGCATTTTTTCGTGCTTTTGGATGAACAAATGGAGATTGATCAGTTTTATTGATGAAACAATTTGGGTTTATGATCACAAGAATATTATTCGTTTGATGTTCAAACTGTAGCTAATATATGCCCACAAATATTATTGGGTGATATTTATTGATGAATCAGTTATGGAAAACTTGAAGGATCTCCTTTAATTGGAAATTATAAGCGTTGAAGGGTATACATAAAAGGTTAACGTTACCATGTTGGTTTTGAGTTCTAAAATAAAGGATCAAGGATACGTTATTTGTTATTTATTGTTTTAAGACGAGTGTTCTTTAATGTAAAATAATTTCATCATGATAGTCAGCTAAAATCTGTCTGTTCTAATAAACCAAAGGTTTTAAGGACACGTGACGTGATTTTGTACGTTTTAAGGTTGGTTTTTCCGACTTAATTCATATACACATTTTAATTAAAATGATTTTGAACACTTACTGAAATCGCATTCTTCTTTTCTTGTATGGATTTCTTATTTTTATTTTTGCATTTCTCTTTTTCATTTTAGATTAATACTTTTCTTATTTCTCTAAACATTCAAACAACCTAAGATTTCAATTATTAATTTCGAAATCATTTGCTTGATTTTGCTTGAGTGATTTAATTACTGATTAGTAATTATTTTACTTACTGGTAAGTTCTTTTAAAATATTAAATGATAGGAGTTTCAAATAAATAAACTAAACAACTATATATCTAAAAATATACATCTTTTTATGCTAATAATTTATTAAGATTTATTAAATTATAAGACTTAAATTATATCATATTCTAAAATATAATTTTATAATTTCTAATCTTTATTATTTGTCATTTATCATTTCTTAAATATATATATTATTTCTTATTTTACCAATGGTTAATAACATCTAACATACAAAATTTCTATAAAAACTAATGATTTCAAAAAAATTACATATATTCCACCGTGTAATGCATGTGGTTCTAACCTAGTGCTATGCATAAAGTATCATGATAGATCTCTTTTTAAAATACTATAAAGCAATTTATAAAAAATCTCTTATCAAATTGTGTTTTATAGTGATAAGTCCATTGTGATTTATGGTGATAAGTCAATTAAACTATTCATTTACCATGTTATGGTTGAAAAAGAAATTGTTCCGAAGCTTTTTGCACCACATTCAAAAGCCTTGAATACAATTACAACTTCAGTTCGTATTTGTTGAACCAATTGAGAATAAAAACATGGAATTTAAACAATTCAATACAAAGATGATACAAGGAAGAATCTATTAAGAATTCGTGAACAAGAGTTTTCTGTGATTTTGTTATTAAAGAGCTATCCTCACCGATTACATAAGATCCCTATTTATAATAGTCACAAGACTAACTAACTATAACTACCACACTCAACAACTATTGAGAAATTACATTTAGGACCCTATACTATTTCTTCCGAACGAAAAGAACCCTTTGGAAGATTCCCTTCGGAAGATATCTAAAGTAAACCACAAATCCCTTCCGAAGCAAACATAACCTTCGGAAGATATCAACTAAGCTTCGGAAGAACTATGTTAAGTTTCGGAAGAACACTTAACTTTGGAAGATCACTTGTTTTGGCTTTTAATACTTCGCAATCTCCACCTTAAAATCCAAAACAAGATTTTAACCAACTCCTAATGCATCCAAGCAAAACTTGAACTTTATACCAGATAGAGACTTTGTAAACACATTCGCTGGATTCTCCAAAGTAGACACACTTTCCACTTTCACCTTCCCAGCATTCATCACATCCCTTATGAAATGCAAATTCACATTAATATGCTTTGTTCTCTCATGAAACATGCTATTCTTTGACAATTGGACTGTACCCTGGTTATCACAATACACCACTGAGTCTGCAACTTTGATCCCTAATGCAACCACATGCTTCCTTGACTCCCTCAGTCAATACTATGTACTCAGCCTTTGTTGTAGATAATGCCACTACATGCTGCAACTGAGCTTTCCAACTAACCAAGTTGCCCGGCACTTGAAACGCATACTAATGCAGTCGGAAACAGAAGGATAAATAATTGAACCTATTGATTCAAAGAGAATACCAGGAACAATTCTTCTAACTATCGTTGATTCGCAAAGAATGCTGATAATCAGGGTTCACACTAACACACACTATGATAGAGAGAGAAACAAGATTTTTTTCATAAACTTCAATATTATTTCATCCATCTCTTACAAGCATATAAAGAAAGAAAACAAAAGTCGAATGGGCCACAAAACATAAACGGGCCACAAACTGGGCCAAATGTAAAGTCCAACAAAATGTAAAAATAAGACAAAAATTGAAAATAACTCATAAAATAAGCCGTTTTTAGGCGGAAACGATGACCCAAACCACCTACGACGTTTGTGAAAATGTGCTCCTCGATCCAACGGTCGTTTTGACTGGTCGCAAGCCAAAAACAGAGACTTCTAGCCCAAGTTGTGACCGTTTCAGTGAAGCCCCTTTTGATAAGCGATCTTGGGCCTCCAAAAAGGCTAAAGCTTGCTCATCCACACTTGAGCCCACATCACATACCCTGTAATAGATCTATCTCTATTCAGGTCCTTGGCAAAATCTGAATTAACATAACCAATAATCCTGTCATTCTTCCCATGTCCATGACACCCAAACACTAAACCATAGTGCTTAGTACCCCTGAGATACCTTAAGATCCATTTCACAGCAACCCAATGAGCTTTACCCGGATTTGACAAATACCTGCTGACTAAACTCACAGCATACCCAATATCCGGCCTTGTACATACCATCAAGTACATCAAGCTCCCAACAACATTGGCATAAGGTACTTTCTCCATATATCTAACTTCAACATCTGACTTTAAACGGGCAGAGCTTGTCAGTTTAATATTAGAACCTATAGGAACAGTTACTGGCTTCATATCATCCATCCTATAGTTACTTAGTACCTTTTCCAAGTAAGACCTTTGAGACAACTTCAACACCCTGTGTTCGCTATCTCTTTTGATCTCCATGCCCAATATCTTCTTTGCTTCACCTAGATCTTTCATCTCAAACTCTGACATCAACATCTTCTTAGTAGCTTCAACTTCTTCCAGATCAGGACAAGCCACCAACATGTCATCAACATACAACAACAAATACACAAATTTGTTCATATTGTATTCCTTAAAGTAGACACAACTGTCATAACTACTCCTGTTAAACCCATTAGTCACCATATGTTCATCAAACCTTTTATACCACTATTTAGGAGATTGCTTTAGCCCATACAAAGACTTCTTAAGCAGACCTACTTTATCTTCCTGCCCCTTAACCTCAAACCCTTCTGGCTGCTTCATATAGATGGTTTCATCTAACTTCCCATGTAAAAATGTAGTTTTCACATCCGACTGATGTAACTACATATCCATAGAAGCAGTCAATGACAGTATAACCATGTAGATGAATGTTTCACCACAACTGAGAATATCTTATTATAATCCACCCCTGGCTTCTGTGTAAACCCCTTAGCTACTAATATAGCCTTGTACCTAGGAGGTTCACCTTCAGAAATCCTATCTTTCAATTTGAACAGCCATTTACATGACACAGGCTTGTGACCTTCAGGTTTATCAACCAGCTCCCATATGCCATTCTTATACAGAGATTCCATCTCTTCCTCCATGGCCTTACACCACTTTAAGCTTTCTTTCACAGAAATTTCCTCAGAGTATGACAATGGTTCATAGATGTTTTCTTCTTCCACAACAACAAAGGCTAATGCTGACAAATCAATCCCCTCTCTATACCTGAGTGGAGGTACCACTTGTCTCCTCTGCCTATCCCTATCCAACTGGTAATCATCCATACCATCTCCCTGGCTATCAGAAGTGCCATGATCAACACCCTTATCATTCACACTTTGCTGCTCCACCTCAATCTGAACCCTACTCTGCTCTCAACTTTTGAGCACCTTTTCCCCCCAATGTCATTATACAAAACATCCTCTTGGAAAATCACATCTCTGCTCACTATCACCCTAGGTCTGCCACCATGTAGTCTCCACAACCTATACCATTTTACACCCTCGGGATATCCTAGAAATACACATTTACAGGCCCTAGGTTCCAACTTCTCTTGGTTCACATGAGCATAAGCCAAAGACCCACACCTTAAGTCTCCCATAGTCATTCTTTCTACCTGACCATGCCTCCATAGGCGTTTTCATGTCTAATGCAGCTGATGGAGACCTATTGACCAAATATGTTGCAGTTGTCACAGCTTCAGCCCAAAACATCTTGGGTAATCCTGAACTAGCCAACATACACCTTACTTTTTCAAGCGAAGTCCAATTCATCCTTACAGCCAAACCATTCTGCTGTGGATTTCCTGGCATAGTTCTATGTCTTCCAATACCATGAGTTGTACAATACTTATTGAACTCATGATTGCAGAACTCCAACCCATTATCACTTCTTAGCTTCTTGACTTTCCTTTCAGTAGTTTCCATAAGGACTTTCCATTCCTTGAATTTACTAAAGGCATCACTCTTATTCTTCAAGACAACAACCCAAACTCTTCTTGAAAAATCATCAATCAAGGTCATAACGTATCTAGCACCACCCAAAGAGTCAACCTTAGCAGGACCCCATAAATCAAAATGAATGTAGTCTAATACCCCACTTGTGATATGCTTAGCCCTTGTAAACTTTACCCTCTTGTGTTTACCAAGGATACAAGTTTCACAAAAACCAAAATCATAATTCTTCAACTAGTTATTACTCGTTTCTTCTGCAACTCCACCATATCTTGATGACTGATATGACCAAGCCTCTTGTGCCACAACATGGCCTTAGAACTACTATTACTCGAAGCAGTTGCCACCTGGGACTCTACTACTCCAGCACTATCTAGTAAATAGATATTGTTATCCCTTCTACTACCAGACAATACCACCATTGACCTCTTAATCACCTTAGCCTTACCATCTCTAAGACTAACATGGTAACCAGAACTCTCCAACAACCCTAAAGATAACAAACTTCGTTTAAGACTAGGGATATACCTTACATCATGAAGATCTACTTCCATACCATTCTTCATTTTTAGAGTCACTACACCATGACCCACAATCTTGCAAGGTCTATCATCACCCAGCTTCACTGATCCAAGATCTTCAAACTTAGATCTTTAAAGAACTCTTTTACAGATGTCATATGATATGAGCACCCTGAATCATACTCCTTATCACTGCTTGTAACAGCCAACACATCTGCACTTTCATACCCATCAGAAGAGTCATCTTGTGCATTGTGTCCCGAATGAGTTTTTGACCCACTTGATTCACCCTTCTTTCTTTTCCAGTCAGGATAATCTTTCTTGAAGTGCTTTTCTGACCCACACACATACCACCTCCTCTTAAACTTGGATCTTGACTTTGAGACACTTCTTGGCTTGAAGTTCCTTTGTTCAGATCTACCCCTGACTACCAAACCCTCTCAACCATCTTCCTTATAGTCAGTTCTCTTCTTTAATTCCTTTGAATTGAAAGCTGTCAGCACTTCTTTCATGGTAAGAGTGTCCCTATCATACATCAAAGTATCCACAAAGTGCTCATAAGAGGATGACAGAGATGTCAAGAATATGATTGCTTGGTCTTCATCATCCAATTCAACTTCGATGTTCTCAAGATCTAACACCAACTTATTGAATTCATCAGTATGATCTTCAGTTGACTTCCCATGCGCCATTTGGAACGTGTACAGACGTTTCTTGAGATACAATCTGTTTGCAAGAGACTTCGTCATGTACAGACTTTCCAATTTCGACCAAACCCCTGCAGCCGACGTCTCCTTCGATACTTCTCTGAGTACTCGATCCCCCAAGTTCAAGATGATTGAACTGTGTGCCTGTTCTAGCATCTCCTTCTTCTCCTTGTCTGACATTGTATTCGGCAACTTGGATTCTCCAGCCAAGGCATCCACCACTCGTTGGTGAATGAGTAATGCCTTCATTTTCAATCGCCATAACCCAAAGTCGTTTTTCCCGTCGAATTTCTCAACCTCGAACTTTGTTGACACCATTGTTGCCGCCGATCGATCTTTGATCGAATCTTGATTCTCAATCGAGCCTCTAACCAGGCTCTGATACCAATGAGTTGAACCAATTGAGAATAAGAACACGGAATTTGAACAATTCAATACAAAGATGATACAAGAAAGAATACTATTAAGAATTCGTGAACAAGAGCTTTTTGTGATTTTATTATTAAGAGCTATTGTAACATCCTGTATTTTCTTTTTACCTTATTTATTTATGTTGTGTGTGGCCATTTGGTAAAAATTTCATTAATAATAAAAAAAATATTAATAGTGATGACAACATTAATAATAATCTTAATGACAATAATAATAATAATGATTTTAATAATAATAATAATAATAATAATAATTATTGTTATTATAGTAATAATAATAACAATAATAATTATAATTGAAATAATAATAAATTTCTTTAAAAATTAAAGTTCGGGGGGGGGGGGTGTTTTGTAATTTGTAAAACTTAAAAACTTAAGTTTGGACTGTTTTAATAAACAGCCCAAACTTCAGGGGCAGAAAGTGTAAAATTGGTGTTCTTTACCCCGTTTTTCCGGTGGCCTTTGGCCGGAGCTCCGGCCGAGCTCCGGCAAGGCCCCGAACCATCGGTTCATGCGATTCGACCCCATTTAAACCACCCAATCCCCTCGACCCCATGATTCGAACCCGAACCCCAATTCAATTTGAGTTCCCGCTCGTTGCAAACTTTCCAAATCAAACCGAAGCTAACCATGTAAAAATCCGAATCAAATCTTGTCCAAATTCACAATTTCGACCAAATTAGTTACTCCTAAACTTAATACGCGGCCTAACCAATCAATTAATCAATCAACATCGCAAATTAACAGCTCGAATCTTTTAATTTTGGTAAACTTTATACGCGGTTTCAAACCGAGAGTGATAAGCTCGAAACCATAGAATCGAAGCTATATAAAGGGGTTTACTGATTCATTTTGAAGTTCTTAAACTCCCTAAACCCTCAATTGCGCAGAATAATCACTCAATCGGAAAACCCCAATTCAAGAACACCCGAAGCTCAACTCGAACTCGAAAACCCTCAAACCCTCACCTAAACAGGTAATTAAAACCTGTTATCTGCTCGATTTGGTCCAAGGATCAAAAGCCCCATGATGATTCGAGTGATTAACATCGAATCGAGGGTCGATTTTGGATCAGATGAACCTAGGGTTCATCGGATTTGGGGGAAACGAGGTTGCTCTGTTTAATTTTAAAACAAACCAAAGTGAACCAAGGCCACGGCCCTGGTTCACTGGTTCCCGCACCTCAACTCCTAAGGGAGGTCCCGGGTTCGACCCCGGGCAACCCCCCTTTTTCCTTTCTTTTCTTTTCTGTTTTATTTTCCTTATTATTAATTATTTCTTTTGCTTAAATTTTAATTCTGAAAATTTCTAAAATTATTTTTATAAATTCAGAATTTATTTATTTATCTTTTTAATCAAAGGTTTATGAATATGTTTAAATTTAAAATACATTGTGGTATTTTTTTTCCTTATTTTAAATTATTTAAAATAATGTTGTTATGTGAAAAGATAATACTTGTGTAAAAATATTTTAGATTATTTAAAACATATGCATGTATATATATATGTATATATATATATACATGTATATATTGGCAAACAATTTGAATATTTTCTTATTCTTGCCTATATACATATTTTGTAAAATATATGTATATATATTGTCAAACAATTAGAATGATTAATTACTTATACATATATACTTATATTTATATAAACATATCAAAGTAAGTATACATACATATATATATATATATATATATATATATATATATATATATATATATATATATATTTCTTGACTTATTACAATCAATACAACCTTCATAAACCGGTTTAACGTGCGATTAGTTTTCTTTATTTATATTAGTCTTTCTTTCGCGCAATAAATCTAATTATCATTTCGTTCCATTAACCCGATTCACATTAATAACACGAAATAAATAGATGTCAACCTCTATTCAATCCATAATTAAGAACCTTAAAACAAAATAATTAAACATCAAACCGATTATAACGCGTTACCTTATTCTTATTTAGGTGCCTTGTGACGTTTGTGTTGGAAATCTTATTCGTGGTTATTCTTATTTCGTCTTCAAGTCTTCTTATTATCATGTGAGTTCTTATGCCCCATTTTACATATATTTTACACCTTTCGGGGTGAAACATGTTGGTTATACAAACATACTCATACACGCTTTGATACTTATTACGCACGTGCAATTCGTTACATAGTCGTGGTTATTTGAATATGTTAAGTTGTATATGAGATGTGGCATACGTGTGCAATCATTAACTATAACTAGCCTGGCGAAGTCTTAGATCTTTGGGCCTGACAAGCCTATTTGGTGCTAAAGCCGAGGGATTGCCGGCTCCTAGGAGCCGTATGCTTGTGCACTAGGGAACCAAATACACTTAGCTAATCATGCTTATTCATATTATTCAGTCAAGGTTTGATTGTAACTATGCATGTTCTATATACTTACTATCTTGTGACCATTGACTAGAATTGCCACATTCTTTCTCATGATATATACTTATTGTATTTTAAAACCATGAGAACTCACCAACTTGCTAGTTGACTTTATTTTCAACATGTTTCAGGTAATGTGCAAGTTTAATGATGACTGAAGAAACGCTTAAGCTTAGGATATGGACCTAGACTTAAATGAACATTTGGATTCCTATTTTTGTTTATTTATTTTTCTTGTAAGACGTGGATGTATGTGATGTTTGAAAACAATTGATTAATGGCATTTATATTTTAACATAGCGTTATGTGGCTGTGAACAATCTTAACCCTCACACTTCGACGTTTCCGCCGTCATGGTTGGGGTGTGACAGATTGGTATCAGAGCCCATAACTATAGGGATTTAGGTTATTAGAAATGGTGACCTAGACTATAGTTTATGCATGATCCTTATAGAAAAGTATTCTTATGAATACATACATATTGTTTGCATGCTGCCTAACGCTATGCCTTATTATGTGCAATGTGATGCCTTAGCATAGATGCCTTTCTGCATGATTACATATTGTTACTCGTCTCCCCTAGACTTATATTAAACATTGATTCTCCCCGACAATTGCTACTACTTAAATCCTTTCTCGTCTCTAAGTAGAACTTATTGATAGAAATTTCTTAGACTCAAGGTCTAATCCTATAAATATCTCATCAAGATTTTTGGATTCCATGAACCATAGAACTAGTGTGGTACATAGACACTGTATCCTGGTTTTCCTGGCAAAAGGCCCTCGGGCTAAGGTAAGCATTTCGTATAAATCCTACGGGACCAGTCATGCTTACCTGGGGATTTCCGGGATGAGTGATAAACTATGGCCAACATACACCAGTTTCTGAGGCGAATGGGTCAATTCATCTTGACGTGTCAACGTTTCCAAATGGTGATGCGTCATCAAATGGAATCATTCCGTACAACCCATGATTCTTACTTTAACTGTCCATCCTTATTACCCTTTTAACCGATCCTAATCCAATTTATATTTTTCCAGCATGTCTCGTTACCATGGAACCCGAGGAAGATCCGGCCGTAAGCTTGCCGCCATGATTGCCCGGCAAATGGCTGCGGTCATCCCGACTATGGTGGCTGAACTCAGCAGCACCATGATCGCCAACGTCACAAGAAACAGCAACGGCCAAGGGGAAAATAGTGCAAACCAAGGCCGTAACAACCAGAAGTGCATCTTCAAGCACTTTAGTTCATGCAAGCCTCCCAGTTTCAGTGGCAAGGAAGGTGCCACCGGTCTCCTAGAATGGTTTGAAGGGATGGAGAACACTTTCGTCAACTGTGAGTGCCCCGAAGCACTCAAGGTGAGGTATGCCACCAGTATGCTGCAGCAAAGGGCCTTAACATGGTGGAACAGTGAAAAGAGAAACCGAGGCCCCGACGCGATCTTGGCCTTAACATGGGAGGAATTCAAGAACATAGCCATTGCCAAGTTTTGCCCGAGAAGTGAAATCCAGAAATTGGAGGAGGAATTCTGGAACCTGAAACAGGATGGCGGGAACCATCTGGCATATTCTACCCGTCATCACGAACTGAGTATACTGCTGCCACACATGGTGGATACTGTTTCACGGAATGTGGAAAAATTCATTAAGGGTGTGCCGCCCCAGATCCAGGATGCCGTGGTGGGTAGCCGACCCGCAACCCTGGAGGAAGCTATCACTATCACTGCACAACTGACAGAGAACCACATCCGAGCAGGCACCATGTCTGCAAAGGGTGCCAAGAAAACTGAGAAGACGGTCCCCGAGGAGGTCAAGGAGGTTAAGGTTGATAACAAAAAGAGGAAGTTTGTACCGCACGGAACTACGCCGTGGCCGCTCCTAAGCCACCCCAGAGACAGTGTGTTCCCGGGGCTGCACCGGCAGCACAAGTGCCCGTGGCAAGGGCTTATGCAGGCCCTCTACCTATGTGCAACACATGTAAGTACCATCATCCGGGGAATCTCCCGTGTCGCATCTGCACACTATGCGGCAAGTACGGGCATCTCGTGGCAACGTGTCGCCGAGCAATGGGGAAGCAGTGACGGAACCAAACCGGGCCTGCTACAATTGCGGAGAAACGGGTCACTACCGACCCCAATGCCCTCGTCTTGTGGGCAATGTTCCACAAGCTCGTGGACGTGCCTTCAACATCAACGCAAACCAAGCTCAGGCGAACAACGATGTGGTGAACGGTACGTAACTTTCAACCCTATCTCCGTAGAATTTCTCTAAAAAAAATTCCTGGTTTATGCCCTAAGTGCCTTTTAAACCTACACAGGTATGTTTCTTATTAATGATACCTATGCTTACGTACTATTTGATTCGGGTGCCGATAAGAGTTTCGTTTCCATAGAATTCGAACCGACACTTGCTAAACCTCGTGCGAATTTGGGAAGACCTCTCACCGTTGAAGTTGCCGATGGGGAACCGATCACCGTCGACGTGGTCATCCGCGATTGCCTATTGTGTCTCGACGATCATAAATTTCTTATCGACCTCATTCCTATGAAGCTCGGGAGTTTCGACGTCATTATTGGCATGGATTGGTTATCGAAGAATCATGCTGAGATCGTTTGTTTTGAGAAGTGCATTCGCATGCCCTTACCGTCTGGGGACACATTGAAGGTGTTCGGTGAACGATCTTCCAAAAGACTCAAGCTTATGTCATGCACTCAAGCTCGAAAGTGCCTGAGTAAGAGTTTTCCGGCATTCTTGGCTTACGTAGTCAACACCAAAGTCAAAGGGAAGGAACTCAAGGATGTTCCAGTTGTACGAGAATTCCCTGAAGTTTTTCCCGACGACCTTAGTGGGTTACCTCCTGTACGGGAAGTTGAATTCAAAATCGACTTGATCCCGGGAGCGAGCCCCGTGGCCAAATCACCTTACCGACTCGCACCATCTGAAATGCAAGAACTCTCTAGCCAACTCCAGGAATTATCCGAGAAGGGTTTTATCCGCCCTAGTTCTTCTCCTTGGGGTGCACCTGTCTTATTTGTGAAGAAGAAAGACGGGTCATTTCGCATGTGTATCGGGAGCTCAACAAGTTAACCGTCAAGAACCAGTATCCCCTTCCTCGTATCGACGACCTCTTCGATCAACTTCAAGGAGCTGCAATCTTTTCAAAAATCGACTTGCGTTCGGGTTATCACCAACTGCGAGTCCACGACGACGACATCCCAAAGACTGCATTTCGCACTCGGTACGGGCATTAAGAGTTTATGGTTATGCCTTTCGGCTTAACCAATGCTCCTGCGGTCTTCATGGATCTTATGAACCGAGTGTGCAAGCCATACCTAGACAAGTTTGTCATCGTTTTCATTGACGACATTCTTATTTATTCCAAGTCCCACTCTGATCATGAACTCCATCTCCGCCAAATCCTCAATCTGTTGAAGAAGGAACAACTGTACGCGAAGTTCTCAAAATGCGAATTCTGGCTTGAAGAAGTACAATTCTTAGGGCACGTTGTGAATAGTCAAGGAATTCACGTCGACCCTGCGAAGGTAGAAGCCGTGAATAATTGGAGGGCTCCCACAACACCGACGGAAGTTCGATCATTTCTTGGTCTAGCCGGGTATTACCGACGATTTATCGCCAATTTCTCAAAAATCGCAAAACCACTCACGTCCTTGACCCAGAAAAACCAGCCTTTCGAGTGGAAAGCCGAGCAAGAAGAGGCGTTTGAGGCATTGAAGCACATGTTGTGTGATGCTCCTATACTAACACTACCGGATGGGAATGACGACTTCACGGTATACTGCGACGCGTCGAAACAAGGCCTTGGTTGTGTCCTCATGCAACGGGGTAAGGTCATAGCTTATGCCTCGAGGCAATTGAAGGTTCACGAGGTAAATTACACGACGCACGATCTCGAGCTCGGAGCGGTGGTCTTTGCTTTAAAAATCTGGAGGCATTATCTATACGGCACGCAATGTATAGTCTACACGGACCACAAGAGCCTCCAACACGTTTTCAACCAGAAAGACCTCAATATGAGGCAACGTCGTTGGTTGGAACTAATTAGCGACTACGACTGTGATATCCGATACCATCCTGGCAAGGCAAATGTCGTAGCCGATGCGTTGAGTCGAAAGACGCACCAAAAGTTGGTTTCCATCCAAGAGATTCGCGACCAATGTCAATGGTTCGATGCATTGGTAGAGTTTGACACTGAAGTCCGACTCGATATCAACAACGCAACGGTACTACTGCAAAACTTGAAGATCGATTGTGACATCGAGTCAAGTATTCGAGAAGCCCAGCAAGTGGTGCAAACCGAAGGGAGTATGAAGGAAGAACTTGAGACAAACCTCCTAGCTCAATTGGAAGCAAGAGCCAATGGGTTAATGTATCTCGCAAACCGAATCTGGATTCCCAAACGCAATAACCTTCGGACTTTTATCATGAACGAAGCACATCGGACTCGTTATTCTATCCACCCGGGCTCCGATAAGATGTACATGGACTTACGGAGCCAATATTGGTGGCCCGGAATGAAACAGGACATAGCAACCTACGTTGCTAAGTGCCTTACATGCACGAAGGTTAAAGCGGAGCACCAACGTCCAAGTGGATTACTCGAACAACCCGAAATTCCCATGTGGAAATGGGAACATGTATCCATGGACTTCATAACCAAGCTACCTCGGACATCTCGCGGGCACGATAGCATATGGGTAATCGTCGACCGATTGACCAAGTCGGCACATTTCATACCCATACGCGACACGTATAAGACATCAAGGTTAGCTCGGATTTACATCGACGAGATCGTAAGCCGTCATGGTGTGCCTCTTCATATCATATCCGACCGAGACGCTCGATTCACTTCTCACTTCTGGTCTTCTATGCAAGAACTTCTGGGTACGCAATTGGATTTAAGTACGGCTTACCATCCCCAAACCGATGGTCAAACCGAGCGGACGATCCAAACTCTGGAAGACCTGTTGCGTCTCTGTGTCCTTGATTTTGGTGGCGACTGGGATACACATCTACCGCTCGCAGAATTCTCCTACAACAACAGTTACCATTCGAGCATCCAGATGGCACCGTTTGAAGCACTTTACGGTCGTAAGTGTCGTTCCCCGATATGCTGGACCGACATTGGCGAAAATCTTATCACCGGCCCCGAACTCATACAAGAGACGACCGATAAAGTTGCTATCATCCGCAAGAACTTGGAAACGGCTAGGAGTCGACAGAAGAGCTACGCCGATAAACGTCGCAAGCCACTAGAATTCCAAGTTGGGGAGATGGTCCTTCTCAAGGTCTCGCCATGGAAGGGTGTAGTTCGTTTTGGAAGAAAGGGCAAGTTAGCTCCGAGATTTGTAGGACCTTTCAAGATCCTGAAAAGGGTCGGGAAAGTAGCCTATAAACTCGAACTACCCCCGATCTTAGCGGAATTCACCCGGTCTTCCATGTCTCGAATCTGAGGAAGTGTTTGGCCGACGATAATTTATATGTGTCTTTGGAAGACATTCAGATCGACGAGTCATTGCATTTCATGGAGAAACCAGTCGAAATCATGGATCGCATTATGAAGAAGACTAGGACCTCTACGACCCCAATTGTAAAGGTTCGGTGGGAGAACAAACGGGGAGCAGAATTCACTAGGGAGCGTGAAGATCATATGAGGAAGACTTATCCTTCTTTGTTTTTGTAACTTTCGTTATATTTTAATTTCGGGACGAAATTAATTTAAGTTGGGGAGACTGTAACATCCTATATTTTCTTTTTACCTTATTTATTTATGTTGTGTGTGGCCTTTTGGTAAAAAATTCATTAATAAAAAAAAAATATTAATAGTGATGACAACATTAATAATAATCTTAATGACAATAATAATAATAATGATTTTAATAATAATAATAATAATAATAATAATAATAATAATAATTATTGTTATTATAGTAATAATAATAATAATAATAATAATAATTGAAATAATAATAAATTTCTTTAAAATTTAAAGTTCGGGGGGGGGGTGTTTTGTAATTTGTAAAACTTAAAAACTTAAGTTTGGACTGTTTTAATAAACAGCCCAAACTTCAGGGGCAGAAAGTGTAAAATTGGTGTTCTTTACCCCGTTTTTCCGGTGGCCTTTGGCCGGAGCTCCGGCCGAGCTCCGGCAAGGCCCCGAACCATCGGTTCATGCGATTCGACCCCATTTAAACCACCCAATCCCCTCGACCCCATGATTCGAACCCAAACCCCAACCCAATTTGAGTTCCCGCTCGTTGCAAACTTTCCAAATCAAACCGAGGCTAACCATGTAAAAATCCGAATCAAATCTTGTCCAAATTCACAATTTCGACCAAATTAATTACTCCTAAACTTAATACGCGGCCTAACCAATCAATTAATCAATCAACATCGCAAATTAACAGCTCGAATCTTTTAATTTTGGTAAACTTTATACGCGGTTTCAAACCGAGAGTGATAAGCTCGAAACCATAGAATCGAAGCTATATAAAGGGGTTTACTGATTCATTTTGAAGTTCTTAAACTCCCTAAACCCTCAATTGCGCAGAATAATCACTCAATCGGAAAACCCCAATTCAAGAACACCCGAAGCTCAACTCGAACTCGAAAACCCTCAAATCCTCACCTAAACAGGTAATTAAAACCTGTTATCTGCTCGATTTGGTCCAAGGATCAAAAGCCCCATGATGATTCGAGTGATTAACATCGAATCGAGGGTCGATTTTGGATCAGATGAACCTAGGGTTCATCGGATTTGGGGGAAACGAGGTTGCTCTGTTTAATTTTAAAACAAACCAAAGTGAACCAAGGCCACGGCCCTGGTTCACTGGTTCCCGCACCTCAACTCCTAAGGGAGGTCCCGGGTTCGACCCCGGGCAACCCCCCTTTTTCCTTTCTTTTCTTTTCTGTTTTATTTTCCTTATTATTAATTATTTCTTTTGCTTAAATTTTAATTCTGAAAATTTCTAAAATTATTTTTATAAATTCAGAATTTATTTATTTATTTATTTATCTTTTTAATCAAAGGTTTATGAATATGTTTAAATTTAAAATACATTGTGGTATTTTTTTTCCTTATTTTAAATTATTTAAAATAATGTTGTTATGTGAAAAGATAATACTTGTGTAAAAATATTTTAGATTATTTAAAACATATGCATGTATATATATATACATGTATATATTGGCAAACAATTTGAATAATTTCTTATTCTTGCCTATATACATATATTGTAAAATATATGTATATATATTGTCAAACAATTAGAATGATTAATTACTTATACATATATACTTATATTTATATAAACATATCAAAGTAAGTATACATACATACATATATATATATATATATATATATATATATATATATATATATATATATATATATATATATATATATATATATTTCTTGACTTATTACAATCAATACAACCTTCATAAACCGGTTTAACGTGCGATTAGTTTTCTTTATTTATATTAGTCTTTCTTTCGCGCAATAAATCTAATTATCATTTCGTTCCATTAACCCGATTCACATTAATAACACGAAATAAATAGATGTCAACCTCTATTCAATCCATAATTAAGAACCTTAAAACAAAATAATTAATCATCAAACCGATTATAACGCGTTACCTTATTCTTATTTAGGTGCCTTGTGACGTTTGTGTTGGAAATCTTATTCGTGGTTATTCTTATTTCATCTTCAAGTCTTCTTATTATCATGTGAGTTCTTATGCCCCATTTTACATATATTTTACACCTTTCGGGGTGAAACATGTTGGTTATACAAACATACTCATACACGCTTTGATACTTATTACGCACGTGCAATTCGTTACATAGTCGTGGTTATTTGAATATGTTAAGTTGTATATGAGATGTGGCATACGTGTGCAATCATTAACTATAACTAGCCTGGCGAAGTCTTAGATCTTTGGGTCTGACAAGCCTATTTGGTGCTAAAGCCGAGGGATTGCCGGCTCCTAGGAGCCGTATGCTTGTGCACTAGGGAACCAAATACACTTAGCTAATCATGCTTATTCATATTATTCAGTCAAGGTTTGATTGTAACTATGCATGTTCTATATACTTACTATCTTGTGACCATTGACTAGAATTGCCACATTCTTTCTCATGATATATACTTATTGTATTTTAAAACCATGAGAACTCACCAACTTGCTAGTTGACTTTATTTTCAACATGTTTCAGGTAATGTGCAAGTTTAATGATTACTGAAGAAACGCTTAAGCTTAGGATATGGACCTAGACTTAAATGAACATTTGGATTCCTATTTTTGTTTATTTATTTTTCTTGTAAGACGTGGATGTATGTGATGTTTGAAAACAATTGATTAATGGCATTTATATTTTAACATAGCGTTATGTGGCTGTGAACAATCTTAACCCTCACACTTCGACGTTTCCGCCGTCATGGTTGGGGTGTGACAGCTATCCTCACCGATTACATAAGATCCCTATTTATAGTAGTCACAGACTAACTAACTATAACTACCACACTCAATAACTATTGAGAAATTACATTTAGGACCGTATACTATTTCTTCCAAATGAAAAGAACCCTTTGGAAGATTCTCTTAGGAAGATATCTAAAGTAAACCACAAATCCCTTCCCAAGCAAACATATCATTCGGAAGATATTAATTAAGCTTCGGAAAAACTATGTTAAGCTTTGGAAGAACACTTAACTTCGGAAGATCACTTATTTTGGCTTTTAATACTTCACAGTATTGAAGTTTGTTGTTTGATTTGCAAGCTAAAACGTTCTTGTTGGGAATTCTAGTACCTAAGAAAAATCATATAACGTGTTCTACTTGATCGTTATGAATGCATTAGATCTGTGGTTAGATCTTATATTAGTTTTATATTGTGATCCTCATACATGTTGCACATACATCTCTAAGATCAACATTGTTGGGTGAGTACATCCGCAAATATAAAACCATGTTTGTTTTCAAGGGTTTTCGGATGTGTATTATATAGAGACAAACCGTCCCTTCATCAAATCAACCATCTTATGGTTGGTTTTTTTAGTTGTCTTTACACATGAATGAGTTATTCACCAAGTTAATATCAACAATGTCTTTCTTCATGGAAACTATAAGAAAATGTGACTATTTTTTACCCGATGCATCCTAATCATGTTTGCTTGTTGAAAAAAGTCATTTATGTCTTGTGACTCTATACAAGACCCTCTAGTTTGGTTCTTCATTACTTCAAGCTTTCTAGTTACCTGATTGTTTCACTTTTAAAGTCAAAGAGACTCATTTTCGCTTTTAATGTTGTATCAATTTCTAAAACATACAAATCCGAATGAAAATGTTTTTCCTTTAAACATGTAATGGTTTCTTCAAGATTGACTTTTAACATTTGACAAAAGGAAAAAAAGCAATTGGTTTGGTATAGTTGACCGGTGAACTAGAGAATAGAAAAGTCAGCTCCATAAAAGTCAACTATATCGTTTACCCTATTTAATGAGCCGTCCTTGTTAGATCTAAGTTCGATCCCAAAAAAGAAATATATATTAAAGGGATAGTTATTAGGGCATTTATATATAATGAGACATATAGTGGTGGTTAAAATAACCAAGACGATATTACATGTGATATTTATTTCATAACTAATAATATACAGAAAACTAAAAAGACCGTGTTTTCCCTTATAATTTGTATTATATAAATTGAGACCACAAAGCCTTTTGACCTAGTGGTAGCACCATTTCTTTTAAATGAAAAGTTATGTGTTTGAGTTTCACTTTAAGCAAAATTGCTCTGTATTAAGCCAATGGTTTTTTTTCGTTGTGGGTTTTTTTCATGAGACTGAGTGTGTGAACTCGGTTGAAAAACAAATAGATGAATAAGGAGGGTCGTATATTTACCTTTAAAAAACATAAATCGAGCAAATTGCATGGAAGTTTCAATACATCAAGATTTATTATTTTTAGAAAAAATATATATTTATTGTATTTTGTCAAAATGCACATGTGGCTGGTGCTGCACAATATATGCATACAAAAAGGGTAGATAAAATCAAAGAAATAGTAAAAACTAATCAATAAACTATTGTTTTTCAATTTCATTTCCTTTCATTACATCAGTATGTACATATCTTATGCAAATTTTACCGTTCTTAAACAACATACTACTGCTTCTAAAAAGAACGCGTCGTCCCTATGTATATACGAGCATGCTCATTTCAAAACCAATTATTCATTAATAACCACGATAACCACACAACACGATCCTACAAAACGCACAAAAATAATCAAATAGAGTGAGAACGAAAGTGAAAAGATTAGTACTCATCTTATAATTACATCTACATCAATATACTATTACAAAGTGTATTATACGATTCACACCCAAAATACCTTTTATTCCCATAGAAACCACCTCAAATATTGTAAATATATTACTGTGGGTATAGATTCCTTTGTTCTTCCAAAACAATTTTAAATTTGTAGAATCAACTCTTTTTCACCAGAGTTCAATATAAAACCATATGATCACATCAAACAAAACTCATCACACACACACAAACACACACACTAATCGATCAAATGCCAGAATTAACACATGAAACTCATCTCTTTCGTGTAGGTTATGCATTACCTGCAAGAAAAACTCAAGCTTTCATGGTGGATTCATTCATCACCTACGCAAAACAACATAATATCCATTTCATCCCAATTGACCCACAAAAACCACTAACTCAACAAGGTCCCTTTGATTGCATCATTCACAAGCTTTATGATCACCAATGGACCCTCAACCTCCACCACTTCACCGTCGACCACCCTAACGCCACCGTGATCGACCACCCCGCCGCCGTCCTCCGCCTCCACAACCGCACCACCATGCTCCAACCCATCACCCACCTCCACATCCCCCACCTCAACACCCCACACCAAACCCTAATTCAAGATTCTGAATCTTTAAACAAGAGTGTTAAAGATTTGATCTTTCCGGTGATTGTTAAACCCCTTTTGGCTGATGGAACCACCGGTGCACATGATATGTCGTTGGTGGTTAACCATGATGGGCTGAGGAAGCTCGAGCCACCCATGGTGGTTCAGCGGTTTGTGAACCATGGTGGGGTTATGTTTAAAGTGTACGTAGCTGGAGATTATGTTGAGTGTGTGAAACGGCGGTCGTTGCCGGATGTTTCGCCGGAGATGGTGGAGAGGGTGACGTCAGAGTCCGGTGGGGTGATGGGTTTTTCGCAGATTTCAAGTGGTGTGATCGCCGGAGAGGAATATTCCGGCGAGAAGGTGAGAGCTCCGGCGAAGGAGTTTCTTGATGTGGTGGCGAAGGGGTTGAAGGAGGCTTTTGGGTTGAATCTTTTCAACTTTGATTTGATTAGGGATGATGAGAGTGATGAGTATTTGGTGGTGGATGTTAATTATTTTCCTGGGTATGAGAAGTTATCTTCTTATGAGTCTGTAATGGTGGATTTCTTCTTGAAGATAAAGAAGTTGCAGGATGAGAAGAAGATGATGATGATGGAGAAGAAGAAGAAGGAGAATGATGAGGTTGAGAGGACACAAGGTTAGAGTTTGTGTGTAGGATGCATTGAATTGAAGTGGATTAATGGTTTTGTGTTATGAGAATTGAAGTTATGTGAATTTTATTTTCCTTGCTTATTATAATAATTGAAAGTGTTTTTGAATCTAGGTGATCTGTTGTTACGAATATCGGATGTGAATAGTGTTGTCACATGGGTGTTGATGGAAGACACTCATGCGACGACAACATAAATGTATGTTATTGGAATGGTTGATCCGTGTTAGGGTCATTTGTGACCTTATAAATATTTTTAGAACTGCAAGAACAACTATTAACGTATGATTTCTTTTATGTTTTATACAATAAATGATTAAAATATAATGTTTAATCGTATCTCTTAAAATTCAATAGTAGAATAATGAACGAAATTCTCATTTGCAGATGTGTAGGTAGACAAATAAAAAAATTTAAAAAAAACATTACTTTGATGGGTTTTTATATTACTTTGATGGTTGTTAAGGTATGGTCTTTTAATATCTATAAGTTTGATGGGTTTTTATGTGTTAAAAGTATAAAATTTAAAAAATATAGACTATTAATATTAGTTCTTGTGGTCTTTTAATATCTATAAGTTGTCAAAAGATCCTAGTCTTAGGGGCTGTTTGACAACTTCTGAATGATCAAGTGCCGAACCAATAAGAGGTCTGAACCATTAAGATGTCTGAACAATTAAAAGCTACTATATTGTTTAACTTTTAAAATGCAAATGTCTGACCAATTCAGATAAGATGTCTTAATCATTCAATATTAGAACCATTCAACACTGGTCTAATGTTTAACCATTCAGAGGCAAATGTCTTAACCATTCAGACATTTGCTCGCGAAACAAACAGTTTGAACCATTAAGTGCTGAACAATTCAGACATCTGAACCATTAAGAGGTTGTCAAACAGCCGCAGCGGGTCTCACAAATCAATGTCAAGTAGGTGACATCCGTAATTGGTAAAAATCAAATGATTTAAATTTAAAAACACTTTTAATTTATCCTAAAAACCCTAAAATCATGTACTGTTACCTATTTCACAAAAAGAAAAAAAAAACCACTAAGTTATGTTTGTAGGAATCTTTCATCTTTGTATATATGTTCCTTCTGTTGTGTGATGAGGATGCTTTTGGTTCATAGTCTCATCACTTTTTGTTGCATGTTTTAGTTTGTTCTTTCTGTATGTTAAAAAGAAGGTGATCCATTTGTGTATACTAGTTATAAGACAATCTATATATAGTGCATGAACATTTTCAACGGCAGTGTGTATATTCATATGACACATCAATAACATTTTTATCCTTCACCCACAGACTTTTTAATATGACTCTCTTTTACCTTTTTCCATTTTATCAACATTTTTTACTTTTATTTCATAATCAATGTATTTATTATAACAAAATATTCAATTGTTCATATTGATCTATAAACTCTAATAAAGCAAAATTTCTTTTGCCACTTGTTTTTCTCTTAAGTCATGTTTTTGACACTTGTCGTTTTTCTAGATATCCACATATCAATTTTCTCTCCAAAGGGTATTATAGTAATTTAATTATTTCTATAAATTTCTCTCTCTTATTAAATATAAATTTTATTAATTACTATGTTTCTCTCTCTTATTTATTTTTTTTAAATCAAACTATCAAATAGGGTTTAGATTTTATGAAAAAAAATTAAAAATCACCTCTTTTAACTAAAATCTAAATAACAAAAAACTAAAGTTTTATATAATATGAAATTTTGTAAAGCACTAAACATATTTTAAACAAAAGAGTTTAAATCGTTTTGTTTTAAAACAAAAATTATAAACAGGTGAAATATTTTAAAACAGTCTTTTTAAAACAACCACAATAATTACAAAGTGGGTTTTTTTAAAAACAATATTTTTATAAAAAATCTTAAAACGAATGTTTAAAAATAAAACTATTTACATAAGAGAATTGAAAAATGGTATAATTGTTTTATTTCTTGAACTATTACGCATATATAATTTTAATTTTATTTTATATTAAAATATTATACTATAACTATTCATGTTCATTTTACATATATATTTTACATTAAAATTTAATTTGTTTATTTAATGAGTTTTTAGCCTATCTATCTATGATCTATCTATAAAAAAGCCAAACTAAGAGTGAAACAATCGTAAACCTCATTATACTTACTTTCATATTTCTCTATATTATTAATACTAACATTGAATACTAATATTATTACTCATACCATTTTCAAATTAAAAATGTATAATTTAATAAATTAAAAACCTATTTCTTATTAAAAACATACTTTTTAAAAACAAAAAAATTATAAAAAACAGAATACAACAAAATTAAAAAAAGTCATTTCTCTTAAAATAATATATTTAAAAATCACAATTTTTTTTATAAAAACAAAAGTTTAAGAAAAATACATTATTGTTTATTTACTTAAAGTAGTTATTTATACATAATTATAATCATATTTTATCTTCAAGCATGATTTATAATGCATAAGTTTTTATTAATAATTATTTAATATTTCATTTATTCAAATCGTGTATTACACGGGAACTAACCTAGTACATTTATAAACTAAACTACTTTTAAATAGTACATGATTAAAAGGTTTATTACTTTATAACTGTTACGAACTTTGAAAGTTTATTAATTTTAGCGGTTCAATTTTTTTAAGAGTATAGCAGAGTCTTTTGAATGTTTATTAGTTTATAACGGCTCAATTTTTTTAATAATTTATAAACTTTTGTACCTCCCTCAAAAGCTTTGCTTTGTACTAGTGGGAGTAGATTGCGAACCGATCAGAAAAAAATTTACACACATAAAAACAATTTAACCGGCTAAACAAGTATAGCTACTAAAATTAACTCATAATAACAAAGTATAATTGTCACTAAAAATTAAAAATATATAACTACTAAAATAGACCAAGAAGCTAAGTGGTTATTATTTACAAATTTTTGTCCCTACAACAACTTTAAAATGTTCTTAAAGTTATGCATGTCTAGTTATTTTAACTTTTAACCCTTTGTACCAAAAAAGTTCATAAAATTTGAATATGGAAGATGCCAATGTCTATTTCGAGTGGAATACTCAAAAACAATGAGAGAATCTCATACCCACACCAAATCTCTAGGTTTTTTTTATGTTTTCTTTATGTGGTGTACTAATATGCTTTCACACCATACTTATTCTTGAATTGATGGACAAAAAAACTTGTTTAATACATAATTGTCTTCACTAATCATGTTGAATTGTTGATAGATACAACAACTCGTAATGTTTGTAAAAAGACTTTATCATCATTGTCACCAACTCAAACACAATCTACCACTATTATTCTAAATTGAGATACGTACACAACGAGTTAAAGAACGTTTACATTTGACCAATGCAAACCGTGAATTTTATGCTCGAATATACTATGCTCCAAAAATGTTTAGTATTATTTGTATCAGGGGCGAAGCTATTAAGGGGCGGGGGGGGGGGGGGGGGGGGGGGGGGGGGGGCGCCGCCGCCCCTATTTTTTCGTCCGATAGTGTAAATTTTTGGCCCGGTAGTGTAAATTTTTATATAAATATCGAGTTCGCCCCCCTGAAAAAAAATCATTTCGCCCCTACCCCCCTACAAAGTTGGTTAAGCTCCGCCACTGATTTGTATGTGTTCTTAGTTTGAAGAAATCATGATCACTCGTTTTGTTTTTAGCTAAATTTTAGATTTTTTTATCAACCTAGTAAAACGTAACAAGATATTGCCTATGTTGTCGATGATGAACTGTTCATCTTGGAACTTACGCTCTCAAGCGCAATTATGACACTCATTGAGAAATGGTCCAAACTTTTCCATAACCGAAATACAAGGATGGTTTTAAAACAAAAATCGGATCTTTATATAAATTGAAGACATACAAAAAGAGCTTTAGTGGGATAAACTAAATTTTATATACACTGATAATACAAAACATTATATTCATAAACGGTTTACAAAACAAAATTGTGAGATTACAAGTCTTTATCATGTCCCATGGGGCATAAGCAACCATGTTGCATATCTAGTGCCAAAAGAATAATCTACACAAGCATAACGCCACAAGATATAAAAACCGGACTGTTGCCGAATGAATTGGGTTCACCTCGATACATCACACGATTAACAATGCTACGTGAACAGGACACAATTGTAACATATTTTATATGATTTTTTTGTGAAAATTCGATTTTTGATAGATCAAATGACACGACTATGTAAATCAATTTACATAGTTGTGTGGCACATGCAATTTGCCAAAATCCATTTTTATATTTTTCAAACACTCATGATATCCACTTCTTTCAATGTTACATTTCATAAACAACAAAGTTAATGTATGAATGACATGAACCACAAAGTTTGTGTATGATTTTTGACATGATACATTTATGTAATCCAAATTAGTTACAGTATTCAACTTCATAATATAAGTATATAACTGAATAGCAGTTAGTTATATATAATCTTCAATGTCAAATTTTGGAACTAAGATGACATTAAGAAGCCCTCTTTCCCCCTTTCTTGTTTACTTTCTTCAATCTTCTACCAACTGACCTCATCCTCGGCGAAATTCCAAATTTACCCCTTTTCGTTGTTCTATTTACTGGTGTAGCCACATCAACTTTGCCATTGTTACATGCTCTTTGTTTTCTAGTCCTCTTACTCTCTCTTGCACTTGCATTACTTTGTTGAATCTTTGTATCAACATATTCAACCCCACCCAATCCTCCTTTGTGACCCTGGTTTTTAAATTAACAATAATAATAATGAGACGATTAGTATATAGACACTCGCCTACTGACCAGTGGGACCAGGTAAAACACAGCTTATGTTGGACAGGTGACATTTAGTGAGTTTAAGGCATGGAACCAGTGAAAGCTAGCGACATAAAATTTATATCAAAACAAAGTTGAAAGTGTACCTTGTTGATACAACTATCTTGTTTCATGAGTTCCTCTGCTTCATGGACCATTTGGTCTTTTTCAAACTTTTTGGCTACATTTTTCATTTTGGGAAGATCTCCTCTCACAGCAAGAATTCGGTTTCTCCCACAACAGCAATCAGAAAGCTCTGTATCTGTAATAACCAATGACATTAATGCTTCCATAATAATTTGGTTAACATAAAGTAGTTTCTTGTTTGTTTACCATGAAAAACGCATATGGGATCAACACGACAGTTGCAGCTAACATGTGCTACATAACAGTCGCGTTTGCAAATGCTGCAGCTAACGGTTTCTTTCAAATTTGACAAGATATTAAGAGATTGGTCCAATGATTTCAGATATGATATTGCAGTGTCATATTTGTGTATAAGAGATGCAAACGGGCCCTTGATGAAACGGTTAATATCTGCATCAGGGTCATGAGAATTATCTTTTTTATGAATCTTTGAGGAAAGAAGCATAGCTTCTTTGCACACAATTTCTTCATAGGGGATAATGGGCTTCATTTGAAGAAATGCATATCTCTCGTTAGCGGTCCCACCAAACGGGAACCAATCACGAGCTGCAAAATTCACTGCCTCGCCACAATTGAAGCCTACATGCAAAGTCAAACTGATTGGTCAAACTTTGACCTTAAAAGTAAGACATTACCCAAGTAAGCCTATGGCTTGATTCTTGAATGTATGATATCGTATACCGTGACTAAAACCAGCATGATATGCTCGAGGAAACGTGCCAACAAACTCCCCCGGTAGTTGCACAAGTTTGTAAACCGGAACATGATTCTGCAACAGTATCTTTGGAGAAAACATAGTTGTTTTTTCTGCAAGCATCTCAAAGGCTCCTTCGGGTCCGTTAGATGATAAAATTTCTCGGGTGTAAACATGATGCTGGGTAACTTTCTCAAACTCATTAGCAGCACTACTAGGAACTCCATACCATGTTTTTGGTGCTCCACAGTGATGATAATTTATGCTGAAAAACGCGCTCAAATCTTATACCAGAAACCAGATTACAATAATGTATTTATAGCATAAAACCATTAGTGTCATTTTGTTAGAGAAAAAAATATTATTATTGAAATGATATAGGCTTGTTTATCATATTTGACACACTGATTTTGTAATAAAAATTAAAAGAAGAGTGTTTCGGGTCAACTCGACCCGTTTTGTCCAATTGCTCATTTTGCCTCATCTAAGTATCAAGTTGCAGAAAACACTAGAATTGGAGTATACCTATACAAATAGTGATCTTCTACATGCCATGCAAACATACTGAAAAGCATTCCAATGTACAACATAGGATCAGTGACTCCCTGAAAAAGTCAAATGCAAAAGTTATGGTCAAATGTGTAGAAAGTTTCTACATTTATAAGCAATGCTATAAACAAAAGAATCATATTACAGGAATGTCATTTTCCAGCAAACGAAGCGCAGATCTTGGCAATCGAGGAAGTTTCTGAAACCAAAATACGAAATAAATCATACAAGAACTACGCTTATAAGATGTATATAAATGAAATAGATTGTGAAATCAAAACATTAGATGAGGATAACTATGAGACCTTCAAATTCCATTTGCTATTTGCAAGATGATCATCTGATGAAGATGAGAATGCACTTCCTTCTACATTCACTCCATATTCAACTGTTCCTTTCTTGCCACGTGTCATCTCGAGCCAAAATTCCCTTTCCATGTATGCAGATGGAAGACAACCGGATAAACAGTATTTATTAGCCGACACCCTATTCGCCATTACCTCAAATTCACGAAGAGTGTAGCTTCTGAAACAAATTCATAAGTACATATCAAGTTTCTCTTATATGCAACATATGCTAAAAGGTAAACTTCAAAAGCTGATCACATTGTATTAAACTATTATTAAAGCTTGAAGCTTTATAATCATATTACTCAAGAAATTATATTATCATGAGAAGAACAGAATTCTTGTAAGTGTTTTAGGTTAACCCAACCCGCCCATTTTGACACTTGTCACACACTTCTACTGGCAGCACTCAACAGTAATAACAACGATATGGCGTAAAAAGGTTTACTTTCTGCTGATGAAGAATGAGTTCTTGTCATTCATAGTCCATTTAGGAACCCGAAGGGGCTGCACTTTAGGCGTAAATTTGAAACATGGTTTCTCCTTCTTCATTACGACACCAGATGGAACAGCAGAGACTAAAGGAGGAACAATCTTGCATATTCCTATAAACACTTGAGTTAACTCTAAACACAATGAAACAAACATAAGTTCACTCAAAGAAAAGATGAGTATGATCAAAATTCACCATATTTTGATGCTTCTGGTGCAATTTTCTGAATAAACAGTAAAGGGTCTTCAAACTCCTCAACTGAAGGATGATAAACTGGACATTCTGTAATCTGATTTATCCATTCCAAATCATCGTTTATGCGCGAGTGATCCGCTTGAAACATCTTACAATCTCTAAACACACGCGACTTCAAACGCTTAGCGACTTTCTTACGCCTTGCAGACGAAGAAAACTCCATCTTTCGCAAGTTCTTTTGATTCAGTTTCATCGGCATAACTCTAATCCTTCGAATAACGAAACAAACACCAAGATTCAACGCTCCAACCTGTGAAAACTTGATCTTTATTTCACAAATTGAAGAACCAAGTTTACAAAAGAGTTCAAGATCAAATTTTTAACAATCATTCAGAAGTTTCATCGTTCGTACACAAAATCCCTCTTCATAAACTGTCAGAACAGAAGGATTATCACAAATGAATGATCTTTTACACATAAATTCCTTTAAAATGTGTATGCACACCAAGTGTTTGCTTTAATTACATCGAAAATTGAAACAATATGTTAGAAATTTGATCATTTGTACACAAATTCTTCTGCATAAAGAGTCAAATTTGTATGATTTAGAGGATTAGAGGCGTACGATCTACAGAAGAATGAGTGATTACTCGCTTATTGCAGTTTGTTTCTGAATTGAAACTTGAACAAACGAAATTTGATTTATAGGTTTCGAAACGGGTTTGTTTGTTGCTTTTCTTGACGGTTGTCAACTTGTCGCTAAGTTTGATTTGCCACGTCATATATTTTTAATTTAAAATTCCATGTCATACCTTTTAATTTAATTTGCCACGTCATACAATTTTTAAATCCAAATAGAAAAAATATCATAAAATAGTAACCAAGTTTCAAAAATATTTTAATTTAGTCACTCATACATATTTTTCTCAAATTAGACCATTAAACGATCAAATCGAGTCATCATTAAATTTTCTTATGTCAAGAAAGTAACAGTGGAGAAGACGTGAGGGTCAGAATTTTCAATATATAAAATTGTATTAAAAAATAAAAAAAAATCATGTTAATTATGAAACAAATAAAAAAGTACCTAAATTTTACGTCAACGTTCCATAGCAACATCAAAAAATAGAAAAAAAATATTTTCTAATTGAAACAAAAAGTATAACAAGCTAAAAAATATGTTAAGACTTTTAATTTATATAAAATATAAAAACTGAGTGACCTAATTGAAACACTTTTAAAACTTTAGTTACCTAATTGAAACACTATTGAAAGTTGGTTACTATTTTACAAAGTTACCCAAATATGTGTGTTTCCTACTTTCTTACTCTAATATCTTCGGTCTATTAATTAACATAAGAATGATAATCATATGAACTCTAAATAATCATTTTAAAATAGGTCCGGTGATAAGACGTTTGGATTTTTTTAGTGAAGACCCAGATTTGATTCTTTGGTAAATATGTTCAGCCTATTAACATGAGAAAAGTAAATTATATAACCGTAAATTTATCATTTTAAGATGGTTTGATGGTAAGACGTTTGGATTTTTTAACAAAGATCTGGATGTGTTTTCAATATATATCTTTAAAGATAAACATGTATTGTATTTTGTGATGTATAAAAAGGGAGAGATGGAAATAACAAACAATATAGGAGGTTGCGGCATCGGTTATGCCATGTGGTATTAATGTAGAAGGTTTGTTATTCTCTTTAGGGATAAGAATATAAAATATGTGATTTCATTTTTTAATTACATTTTTATCTTTCGTATAAACCATAACATTAATATTTTTTTTCTTGATTTTGCATGAATCTAATAAGTTCATGTCAGTTGTTTTTGTGTTTGAACCGAATTTTATATGTTCTAACAAATTTTAAAAAGCATGATGATTATATTGATGATAAAATAGTAGTTTTGTAAGCGTAATAGTCGTATTGGCATGACATGATATCCAAACTAATATGTATTATTAGTGCTTCAATATGAAAAAAATGTTCACTGATTAACTTTTATATATTCAAAAGAAATTTAAAAACACAATATTCATATTGACAAGGGAAAGATAAGTTTAAAGTTGTAATGGTCGTATCGATATGGCAAATATCCAAATTAATATCATTAAAATGCTTCAATATGTGAAACAAGTGATTAGGGAAGGCGGAGTCGTTGCGAGAACGAGCAGGTCATTTACCCGCCCCAGAACACTGCACCAGGCATACGGCTTGGAGTCGAGGAGGATGAACTCAGGGAAAACTCACCAAGTGAGTCAAAAAGATGTTAGGGATGGAGAGAGTTAAACAACTCTTGCGGTGGTGGGTGGAGCTGGAACACCGCCGCCCCATTTTTTGGTGTGGGCGGGTCGTGATGACACTACCCACCCTAATTGTTAGAAATATGAGGTTGATACCTTACAATTTTAAGAAATTATAGCATAATTAAGCAACATATGATGAGAACTGAATGGATTAAAAAATTTAACATTTAAGCATAATATATAACGGTGCCTACTATACTTCCACTTCGATTGACTTCAGTGTCATTGGCCGAAAAACGAACTACAATTCATATTTTATAGCATCCTACATACATGCTCAATGTTGTTGGAGCATCATGTAAGCTACAAGAGATCTTTCATAAAGTTCAATAAATCCACTAAGAGCTTGTAAATGGTTGTGGATTGAACCAAGAGCGTCCATCGATCAGGCGATACACATATGACGTTCATGTTAATATGTTATAATATTTCGGTTTGTTTTGTAATTAGTTTCTTATAGATTATGGATGTGATTGAATATATTTGTCAAGATTCAAGATGGTCTAAATGAGTAAATATATGAAGCAAATATTTAGGTGGTATTGATTTAGTAGTTAGATATTGTGTTTTACATGTGCATCACATGAAAGAGCATTTTGGGTTTGTTAATAACTTGTCTAAGACATTGTAATATCCCTATCATAGGTTTTGACAACATGTTTGTACATCCCGGAGATCCGCTCAAAAGGAAAGAGAAATAACGGATTTGTTTTGTTACAAAGTTATAATTTGGATATGTTTTCTGGTCACGAGTTTCAAAACTTAAAACGACTTTGCTCTAAAGTCAGTCCAAAAGAAGAATAACAATGGACATTGTTGGTTTATCGACTTTTAAAGTTGGTTTTAATTTTGCTGGTTGTAACTACAAGTATTAAGTAATGTTGTTTAACTATTTCAATCATTGCTTAACCTTTTCTATATTTTGAAGATAAAAAAAAAACTAGGTTTAAATGCATGTGGGAATTTTGAGTTGATGTTCTATAGAATATATGTATGAGCGTGACAGCCAAAAAACAATTTTTTGATTGATCAAATATTCTACTTGACATTAAAAAGTGTCTCTAAATCTTAATGGGTCCCCAACTAACAAACGTCTTTTATTCGAAATCCATTGAAGTATTTGGAATTACTTTTTTTGTATAAATGTATAGTTTTCGATGCTTTTTAGAAATTATTTCTGCAATGCAATAAGTGTAAAACAACTAAAAAGGTCAAAATTGATGCTAATTTCCTCAATAATTTTGATTCTAAAGTCAAACTTCTTCCACAAGTTTTTCTTTTTTATTTCTTCTCATTAAGTAAAATCTATTTAAGTGAATTACAGTTTAATCCTTTGACTTTTGTCAACATGCTATTATGTTCTTTTCATTTTTGAGGGGTGTTTAAATATATTTTTTAAATCAGGAAAATAATACTTTATATTTATATATGCAAACTCAAGTCTCCAACAAAATACTTTTATAAATACATATTTTGTATAAATACATATTTTGATCTTTAGAAATTAGATGATCGTTTAGTTACCATATGCACTGCAACTCTTTATATTAAACGTAAAAAATAAAGTACAAATAATATATTAATAACTAAAAAATAAGAAGTAATATAAATTATAAAGAGAGAAAATCAAGTGATAGAAAAGAAAATTACAAGAACAAATAATAAACTATTTGAAGTTAATATTAGGGACCAAAAAATGAACTTTAGAAATCAAAAAGATTCAAAACCAACTAAAACTAATTACTTCAAGACAAGGACCAACAATGTAAAAGAAACAAAATGAAACACTTGCAAATAAAATATCATTCATAAATACACCAAAGTAGCAGTTTGGAAAAAGATAAGGGGCTAAACATGTAACTCACTCCATCAGTTAATATGATCATTCTTATATGTTGTTTGATTAACAGAAATCATGAACACAACGATAAATTGCAAACAAAAAACCTTCAATTTTGCAAATCGACGTATAAGATCGAGTGCTAATGCAATGCATTGAGAGTTTGATGATTCATTGCTTCAATTCGATTTTGGATGCATAATTCTCTAATAAGATATCAGATTTTGATCATGTATGAGGTAACAATCGTGTCATTCATGTTGTTGTTTGCGATGATTATCGTTTATATGATGTTAGGGGTTAGGAAATGATGTTTTATATGATTGTTGTTGGTGGAAATTTGGAAGTTGTGATTAATAAGGCGGATGATATGCAGATGCGTAGATAGTTTGTTTGATTTGTTGCTGCATTTCGATTTCTGAGGCGTAAATCTCTACTACGTGTAAGAAATTGGATTTCGATCATGTATCAGGTAACGATCGTCGCATTCATGTTGTTGTTTGTGATGATTATGGGTTATGTGATGTTAGTGATTAGAAGATGATAATGTATGTGATTGATGATGGCTGAATTTTGGATTTGTGATTTGTAAAGCGGATGTATACAGGAGGGAAGGTAGTTTGTTGATTTGTTGCTGCATTTTGATTTCTGAGGCGCAAATGTCTACGACGGAGAAGAAGAAGGATTGTGAGAATGTATCAGGTAATGATTGAGTCCTTTGTGTTGTTTGTTTGATTGATTGTTTTGTTGGTTGTTGTTTATGTAATGTTTGGGGCCATGATATGATTCTATTTTATAAATTTGATGTTTTTGAGTTTAATTTGATCGAAGTGTAGATATAATTATAATTGTGAATATATTGTGCTTTGTTATTGATGTGAAATGTGGTGTTTTTCATAGTCAGATTGAGTTTTGATCATTTTGGATTGTGGCTTTTTGTAGCAAACAAGAAGGGAAGAAACTCTGAAGTTGGAGAAAAGCTGGAAAACTGCCAAAATTCAACAAGTATGATTGTTTTCTTTTGCACTTACATTTTCATTATTGTGTGAAGTTGTTCAATTTTGGTGAATTATAGTGTTCCTTCAGGTGATTTCGCAAGAATTAAGGTTAGTTTGTGATGGAAACCAAATATGATGTTTTAAAATTTAGTAATGAGATTTTTGGTGTGTAACTCCATAATGGTTTTAATAGTTTCATTTAGATAAGAACTTTTTCGTTGAAGCAACATATTTAAACTTTGAAGTTAAAAGCATATCACTTACAAACAAACAAACGTAGTCAGTAGAATCTCACTCATAACAAAAGCTATCTGAAAGGCCTGAGGAGGGTAGGATGGGAGCAAACTTTTCTTTTATTTGGAAGATATAAAGGCTAGATACATATTATTTAATTTCC
Source organism: Flaveria ramosissima (assembly GCA_025215565.1). Classification (NCBI taxonomy): domain Eukaryota; kingdom Viridiplantae; phylum Streptophyta; class Magnoliopsida; order Asterales; family Asteraceae; genus Flaveria; species Flaveria ramosissima. The sequence goes on from CM046032.1 coordinate 47,755,649, forward strand.
CAAAGTTAATAAGGGGATCCTCTTTGGATGGAGGGATTAATCTTATTTTCAGGGGTTCTCAACTTCCCATGATTAATTGGTGATGATTGATGAGTTTGTAACGGCATTATAGGGATCTACTCTGTGATATTAAAAAGAACAAAGAATGAAACTAACTTAGACTTATGATCAAATGTATATATGATTATGTCGTGCTCATCAATTCCTGATTGTACATCTTCACCTTGATGCAATGCTAAATGGTATAAATATCATCTCAGGATTGTCCCTCTATGACCTCTTATGTTTAGAAAATAGAGAAAAATGGAGCTGCTTGTATGGACAAACTCAACCTTACAGTATGTTTAATCTCATTCTTCAAAACTCATTGGCAACTTTGTTAACCCCTGAATTATGATTTGCTTACAACCTTTTTTCATTTGTTCTGACAGCATGACTAGTGTAAAACATCTATCGGGTGAACTAAATAATGTGTTTATACCTATTTGATGTAAATGATATGTCTTGCATTATACAATACAAGTTATACTAATCAGATTATGATAACTAGTGGGTTGTTCCTGATGCAATATGATATTTTTCTACTTACTAGGTGCGCAAGAAAAGCTAGCAGGTTTTATCTCTGAATCGGGTAATATGGTATGTGCTGATTGCGGAAGTCCAGATCCAAAATGGGTGTAAGTGTTAAGCTCCATATATGACATCACATACAACACAATCATTTTAATTCCTCATTTATTCATTCATATTACTCTATAGATGTAATTTTTAGCGGGCTTTTGTATAATATATAGCAACCAAAATTAAATTTTCTTTGCGTGACTAGATCTGTAAGCTTTGGGGCGTTTATCTGCATTAAATGTTCAGGAGCACACAGAAGCCTTGGTGTTCATATATCAAAGGTATGGATAGTATATATTAATTTAGAAGGGAAAATAAATCATAAAATGAACTTTTGTTGGGTTGTGTTAAAAGGGTAAAAGTATTTTGCATACAGGTGTTATCAGTGAATTTAGATGAATGGACACATGAAGAAGTGAACAATGTAATAACTTGTGGTGGGAATGCCATGGTTAATTCAAAATTTGAAGCCACAATTCCTGAAAAATGTAAAAAACCAAAAGCAGATTCTTCTATAGATGAACGACTTGATTTTATCAGGTATATTTACTCTCTAATCCTATCTTAGATAATATTAATTAGTGTTCAATAAATGACTTTATGGATATTCAGGAGAAAATATGAGCTGCAAGAATTTATAGACTCCAATAAAGAAATATGTCTAGGGCCATATCCATCAATGCAATGTGCTTCAACAAATTATATGGACAAAAAGAACGCAAATAATGTTCGCGCGCATAGTATTGGCCAAGCATTTCGCAACAGCTGGAAAAAGAAAGAAGCTGAAACCAAGGCTACTAAAAAAAGTAGTTCAATGGTAATTTCTTTGTATTCGTTTTGTAGCTTAATTAGATGTGTTAAGATGAGCGGGTTGGGTCAGGCCACGTAAATGGGTTAAAACCGGCCTGCAGGGATGGTGATCCACAAACACTTTTTTGTCCATATGTATCAAATAATTCTGACTATTTTGATTAAAGTTGACTCATTTGAATTATTTCTAATTTAGCTAAGTTTGACCCCGTTTAGATTACATAGAACCCAGATGGATTCAATGATCAGATGAGTCGAAATTGCAAAATCAATCCATTCTATTCAAAACATTATTAATGTGTATGTCTTTATATCTTGTGTATAGGCAGGTATGGTTGAATTTATTGGTCTGATTAAGGTCAACGTGGTCAAAGGCACCAACCTAGCTGTTCGAGATATGATGACAAGTGATCCTTATGTAATCCTCTCATTAGGAAACCAAGTAAGAGTCAAATTAGACAATTATTTAGTTACTAATATAGTTAAAGTCCATAGGTAGTTTAAAGTAACGATATTAACTGTAACATTTGATGCAGTCGGTGAAGACACGTGTTATAAAGAGCAACCTTAATCCAGTGTGGAACGAAAAACTAATGTTATCAATTCCTAACAACATTCCTCCTTTGAAAGTTGTGAGTCAAAACTCTACATTTTCAAATAAAGCATTTTCATATAAATTAAATACTTTTGAATTGATAAAGTTATATCATGTTGCAGATTGTTTATGACAGAGATACATTCAAAGCTGATGATTTCATGGGCGATGCCGAGATTGATATCCAACCGTTGGTTTCTGCTGCAAAAGCATCTGAGAATTCTGAAGTCGACGAGTCAACAATGCAACATGGAAAATGGTCTGAAAGCAAAGATGGTGTCATCACAATCTCAAAAGGAACTGTGAAACAAGAAATCGCTCTTAAACTTCAAAACGTCGAAAAGGGTGTGCTGCAAATCGAGCTTGAGTGTGTTCCTCTTACGCAATAGCGCTACATCATATAACAGAAGTTTTTGTATCATAATTGAACATGGTTATTATGTGTTGTTGTTTTGTCATATTCATATGTTGAATTATTCATGTAGCTACTTTTACGAGTTGTTGAAGTTTAACGATCTACGAACTGTTGATATTTAATGGTTTACGATCCGTGTGTTGGTCTAAAATGGATGAAAAAGGGAACTATTTGAAGTGTTGATGAACCTAAGGCGAATTGATATATGCATGCATGAAACAATTACTTTGAAATCACATTTATACTTTGTAACATTATACTAAAAGTAATTGACACACAATATAATAGATCAAGAAATTATTTTTTCAAAGTACTTTGAGAAAGCACACACAACATAAAAGAGAGAAGAACAATCTTAGTGTTTCTTCAATCATTAAAATCCCAAAAAGGTAAAGTTCGATTCTTTTTGGGCAAAAAGTGTGAATTAATTACCCTTATGCATGCTTATTACTTCTTTTCATTATTTATTAACAACAATAGTAAATGTATTTATCTATAATAATCATCTTCATGGGTATATACCTTTGTACTTATTTCTTTAGAGTGAGGAGACATCAAGGGGACTATAGCTCGCCTTGTTTAGCCAGGTTGGCGCGAGTGAAAAAACAACCACGTGAGCTTTATGTGACGAGAAATTTCCAACGATTAAAGGGTAAATTCTGTTGGGTTGTAGTTCGACCTATTATGTTATATGGAACATATTGTTAGCCAACCAAGAAACCACAAGTGCAAATATTAAGGTAGTAGAGATGAGGATGATGAGGTGAATGTGAGGCCACATTACGTTGGGCCGGACAAGGAATTAATTTTTAAAAATAGATTAGGGTAGCACGCGTTTCAGATAAGATAATGGAGAGAAGATTCAAATGGTTTGAATATGTAAGGAGATAAATGACGACACCTATAAGGAGCGTTAAAACCCTCAAATTAAGTGAAAGTGAAGAGGAGCATAGACAGACCATAACTGATATAATACTAGTAGATTAGACATGATTTGTTGCAATTGATCGTCTCTAATGACTGATTAGTGATAGGAGTGCCTGGAGGCGTGATATAAAGTATGCAAATATTAGTATAGATTTTATTCTTTGTTGGAGGTTTCTATTAAACCGATACTATACTTAGTTTCTTTCGTCATAAGTTGGGATGAACATGTACTAGTATCGTACTGATTTGATACCAATTTAACAACATCAATACTACCGGTATTGATTTTTTATGGTTTTTAGTATTGTTACTATACTACCATAATTTCTATAGCGTTGACTAATTATGTTACTATTTTTTGTAATTCTACTTTAGTTTCTTTAAAAGTTGAATTATTTATCAAATGTCAAAATTAATTTATTTTTTGTCAAGCATAATTAAACTAATCAAAATATAAATGGCATTAACACTAGCAATATGACTATAAAATATTTTGCAATCCACAAGAGGATGCACAAAAAAAATTTCAGCTCTATTAATTTACTTGCGGATAAAAATATTTCGTAAGATTTGTTTAATCCAATATCTTATGAAAGAAATATACAAAACAAATATTAAACATGATAATTTATTAGGACTAACAATTCAAAAGCTCTAAATACTTGCACCAAACCAAAAATCACCGCAACTATTTCCCAAGTAGTACATCTTGGGCATTCCTTCGTCCACTTAAATCGGCTTAAGTATGTTACATGTCATAATATAACACGTTCACAGAGGTCCGCACAAAAGTAGGAGTCTCATAAGCCTCACCTCCACTCTTCTTAATCATCAAATTCCTTACGGACGGCAACAATCCATATATCGTGACAGGTGCGCAAGATGAAATAACTTATGTTCTCATTAAGTGTGATAGATGTCTCACTTCTTAACTATAACTCAAGTTAATCGTTGTCACAACAACCTCTAGTGGTAATCGTTCTTCTCATCCAAACGACCTCAATTAACTATCAAAAATCACATGCGTTTAAAAGAGTATATTGTAAAACACATCATGTATATAACTAAAAGAAGATACACAAAAAATCATGCATACAAAAAGAAGTTTATTTTGGACACAACTAGATAGTCACAATACAAGAAAGAATATGTCACCTTTTATGATTTTATGCTTTACAATACTTATAATATAATACTAGAAAGTTGATTGCAAGAGGGCGGTGTAGGGCTTCAAATCCAACAACAGTCAAAAGCAAAATGTTATAATCATTTATCGTCTTCCTCTTTACACACAAAAGTTCTCTGCTAATAAACAAATTAAAAACGTTCATGTGCACACCACCCAACAACACTATAACCTTTTCTTTAAGCACATCATCTCTCATCATCAAAAAGGTTGTTTCTTGCTCTATTCTTGATTTCTTTCATACCCATTGCCCCAATTTCGCCTCTTCTTCAATGGATTCCATCTGGGTCGTTGTCAAAACTGTTCGAAATGAGCTGAATTGCACCTGCTAAAAGCTGCAATCAGGGGTCGTATCAAAAGGGTCGAATTGGGGTGAAAAGATTGGAGAATGGAGGGCATTGTGAGATTGGTTGTTTTAATGGTGTTTGGGGGTTTGATTTTGTGTGTAATGTGTGAAAAGGATGGGGGTACAGCGTCTGCAGGTGTGTATATGGTTACTCTTAAGCAAGCTCCTTCTGCTTTTGCTGATTACAGACATAATCGAGTGAAGAAGACGATGCATACATTTGGGTACAGTGGTTCTACTTCTGGAGGAGCGAATACACTTGAAAATCCCAGGTGAAATTATGCGTTTTTTTGTGGGTTTTAGTTTGTAGTTTGTGATAATCGACATGGGTTTTAAGGGTTTTGTTGCTGTTTGCATTGGTTTTTAGTTTTTGATGCTTTTTTTTTCATCTTTTTGTGAGTTGTTGTTGGATTTGAAATGAGAAATTACAAAGGGAAATTGGATTTCATAGGGTTAAATCATAAATGTGCCCTACTTGACCACCAGTTATGATGACAAAATGGTTGTGTTGTGAATATTGTGATGGTCATTATATCTTTTTATGAGAGTTTACTTGTGATGGATATTGAGTTGGTATGCACTTTGACTTTGGGGGTCAAAGTAATCACTTTTCAGCTTTACTACTGATGTTGGTTGTAAACTTTCTTATGTAGATGAATTTGTTCATTTGTTCCAGTTAGTTTCTTGAATTGTAGTAAAGAAAATCAAGAAAACCTAAGTTTGTAAATTAATCAGAATAAAACTGAATGAGCCCATAAGAGATGACAAGGAGTAAAACTAATTCTAATTATGCTTGAGCATGTATTTCGATAAGTAATCAGTTTATAGTTTGTTACTTATGATGTTTCATTTTCTTCTTATTTTCCTAATGTAGTTTTAGTAACGTCACGAAAAAAGGCCACCATTTTCGTTCTCGTATTGCAAGAGTTCATGATTCACTATTGAGACGCGTTCTAAAAGGGGAGAAATATCTGAAACTATACAGCTACCACTACTTAATTAATGGATTTGCTGTTCTTGTTACTCCTCAACAGGTATATTATAATCTCTTTTCTACTGTTTTTCGTTATGGTTTGACATTTATCGTATTTATTATGCTAGAATAGCAATATCATAGATATCATGAATTTATAATCATTTATTTATAGAATACACTTTAAGAAAGTAATCTTCCTCACCCTTTTATCTAAAGTTGGCAGTAAAAGTAAAAAAAATACACATCTTATTTTGATGTTTAAAATGTGAAGGCACACAAGTTATCAAGTCGAAAAGAGGTGGCAAATGTGGTGCCCGATTTCTCTGTCAGAACGGCAACCACACACACCCCACAGTTCCTGGGTTTACCTCAGGGGGCGTGGCTCCAAGAGGGTGGTTATGAGACTGCTGGAGAAGGGGTTGTAATTGGGTTAGTTGACACCGGTATTGACCCGACTCATATAAGCTTCGCTGATGGTCTCTCTGAAAACAGTTATCCGGTTCCCGAACGTTTCACGGGTGTTTGTGAGGTCACTCGAGATTTCCCATCTGGCTCCTGCAACCGAAAACTTGTCGGGGCCCGCCATTTTGCAGCATCTGCTATTACACGTGGAATTTTTAATGCTTCTCAAGATTATGCTTCACCCTTTGATGGTGATGGCCATGGGACGTGAGTAATTTTCATTTTTTTCTCGTTTCTATTTGCGCATGATTTGGTCATAAATGTTTTAATTTGTTTAGCTTCAAATATAGCTACTATATTGGTTTTTGGATATGTTATTTGAAATTTATTTTGCAATATTTAATACTTTTAGATAATCAGCTGTTGTAAAATAGTTTGCGTGGGAATTTTAATGATCAGATAAATCAGTTGTATAAGTGTTTTGCAAATTATGATTATTTAAGAAGTTAACATGTAACATGACCAAATGGAAATTCTTATGAAAAAAAGATGTGTCTTATGAGATGGGTGTATATTCCCCAAATTAGGATATAACCTTTGGTAGTTTTGTTGCAGCTAATATAAAATGATTATTACATCCTTAAATTATTTGATAATCAGAAATTAAATATGTTTATCCAAACATTAAACAACGAATTATTACGACTACAAGTCGCATTTCTTAGATAATCAGTTTCTAACCGCAAATCCAAACATCCCCTATATTTTCTATTCACTTTTTAATTAGTTGTAGACATTAAATAAACATGTATTAATCCTTTGACTTTAATTAAAACACAATGATATGAGATGTCTATATGTTATTATGTTTGCTAACTTATAAACTAATGTTAGGGTCTTCCAATTTGCACATGCTAAATACCAACTATCATCAATGCAATTACTACTAATTAGATTGGTTTCATATTATATTTGTTCCGGCTGCAATATTTTCTGCCATCTATTTTTCATATTAACTAAAAACCTAAAATATTAAAAAATGTATATATATATGTATTGCAGGCACACAGCTTCTATTGCTGCAGGAAACCATGGTATTCCAGTTGTAGTAGCTGGGCATCACTTCGGGAATGCAAGCGGCATGGCCCCTCGTGCACAGTGAGTCATCTTGATTTCAAACAATATTGATTTATTCCTAGAAAGTTCTAGGAAATTCGAAGTCTACGTGAAAAAGTCAAAACAATTTCCCACTCCCCTGTTGAAGTCAACATATTAAATCATAGTTGTCATACGGTTACTTAACAAACCACATTGGATCATTTCCACATAGTTGTAAATTTTGTCACTAATTACGGTCTAATATTGAGGTTTAATTCCTGTTTTGCATGTATTATTTTTCTTTATTTATTACTGTGGTGTACACTTTTCAGCCTTGCTGTTTACAAAGCATTGTACAAAAGCTTCGGTGGCTTTGCTGCTGATGTGGTTGCTGCCATTGATCAGGTATTGTGCTTAATATGACACGCATAAGTCACAAATGACATTAATGACCCTTAGAACTTTTTCATTGTTTACTTCCACTAGAAAATGTATATGTTAAATAATTAATGGTTTCTAACAAACATAAGCAGATTAGCAATCCATATGGGTTGTGTTTTATCTAAAATTTGAGCTAAAAGGTAAACAAGTGAAACAGGTTGAAAGTCGCCCATTTTGTTTTTAATGGATATGACCTCCTAAATTGTTCTATACAAATATTTAAGTTAACGATACTTTTCTATAACCATATTAACATATTAATAATCATGATATGTTTACATAAATGGAAAAAATAGTATTTGTGTGTCAACTCAACCTGAACTAGGTTTCAACCCATACTAAAATGACCCATTTCACTCGATCCTCTTTTCTCCATTTACCCAACCCGCCCATCTTGCAACTTTTAATAATAACATGTATTTTTTTATTCTTTCTTCACTGATTTTTATAGGCAGCACAAGATGGAGTAGATGTCATAAGCTTATCGATTACTCCTAACAGACGTCCTCCAGGCATCGCAACATTTTTTAATCCCATAGACATGGCACTATTATCAGCATATAAAACTGGTATTTTTGTGGTACAAGCAGCAGGCAACACCGGTCCATCACCTAAAAGTGTTTCTTCCTTCAGTCCATGGATCTTTACGGTGGGTGCAGCTGCACACGATCGCAAATACAGCAACTCTATTCTACTTGGGAGCAACGTAACCATTACAGGAGTTGGACTTGCACGTATGTTTGTTTATTAAATAATTGTTTCTATTCTGATCTTTTTTACCTGTTGATATTAATCAACTTTTTGAATGAAATGATTTAGGTGAATATATGCACTAAAATTACACAAAGGACAACTTTAGGCCTGTTTGTCCCTATTTCCTTTTTAGCTATCTTTTTAGTTTTAACCATTTGACCTCTAGAGGTAAATCATGACCCAAATCAACAAATTCATAAGTAAAAGCCTAATACAATAATAAGAAAGAAAATGCACCTCTAAAGTCATTGGAGATCTTGTGTGTCGAAAGACCATATAGTTTGCGATATATATGTGTGTGTGTGTGTGAAATCTTTCTTGCATTATTGTTGCATCAAGAAAACTAACATGCTGTGTTTTCTCAGCCGGAACAGATGACAGTTACACTCTGGTGTCTGCAACAGATGCACTGAATGATTCAGAAGCACCACACGATGAATATGTGAATGAATGCCAAGATTATAGTACCTTGAATCAGACCATTGTTGAAGGGAATCTCTTACTATGTAGCTATTCTATAAAATTTGTTCTTGGGCAATCTACTATAAGTAATGCTGTACAGACAGCTAGGAACTTAAGTGCAGCTGGAATCGTGTTCACCATGGATCCTTTTATTATTGGCTTCCAGCTTAATCCTGTTCCAATGAGTTTGCCTGGTATAATAATTCCGTCTGCTAATGATTCAAAGGTGAGTAGTATCATTTAAGTGTGTTTATAACTTTATATAATTACTTTTTTTGAATATATCTGTAATTTCATTTCAATCTGTTTATGTAAGTGTGTTTATAACGTCATATATTAACTTTTTTTGAAGATTTCTGTAATTTCATTTCTATCCGTTTATGTAAACGGGTCAAGCGGTTTAAGTTTTTAAAAAATAGCTAAAATGTAGACAAGACAAACGGGTTTGGAATTGCCATGAATATTTTGCATTTGGTTTTCACTTGTGACTTGAATTTATCTGCAGATCTTACTTCAGTACTACAATTCTTCATTGAAAAGAGATCCCGTTTCAAAGAAAATCATCGAATTCGGGGCACTTGCATGCATCGCAGGTGGGGTAGAAGCAAATTTTAGTTACAGTGCTCCAAAAGTTATGTATTATTCAGCAAGAGGACCGGATCCAGAAGATAATTCCTTTCAAGATGCTGAAATATTGAAACCGAATTTAGTTGCACCTGGAAATTTTATTTGGGCTGCTTGGAGTTCTGGTGGCACAGAATCAGTTGAATTTCTTGGTAATATATATATACTTTTTTTCTGAATGCAATGAGTATTTTGTTAGAGGTTGCAAATGGGCCGGGCTGGCAGGTCAAAATGGGTAACTTTCAGTACAGGCCCAATCAGGCCGAGCCAAACCGTCAACAAATCATTTTTCAGTTTTTTTTTTCAAATCAAACATTAAATATTCTAGTTTTTTTTTTGTTTTTTATTAAAAAAAACAATTTAGGAGGTTGTAAACATTTGAGAACACTTTGGGCAACTTTTGAGCCGTTTAACCTACTTGACCCATGTGACCCGTTTGCCCCACGGGCAGTACCAAGTTGTCCTTTTTTTTCTTTTTTATAATGTGATTAATGTATTAAATAAGGTTATTAAAACTATATTGTTAAAACAATTATCTAATCTTTCTAAGTAAAACAATTTAGGTGGTTGTAAACATCAACAACCTGTTTGACCCTTTTTTTAAGCTATGTTTACAATTTGACCCATTGATAAGAGAACAACCGAGATCAACCCAATATGAAGTAAACGGGTCAAAGACGTATGCTGATATTAGGTTCTAATAATGTATTTCAGGTGAGGACTTTGCAATGATGTCGGGAACGAGCATGGCAGCTCCACATATTGCCGGGCTTGCAGCATTAATCAAACAAAAATTCCCATACTTTAGTCCTTCAGCGATCGGGTCTGCACTATCCACAACCGCTTCTCTACATGATAAAGATGGGGGCCCAATAATGGCCCAACGGGCTTATGCGAATCCCGACCTAAACCAGTCTCCAGCAACACCATTTGACATGGGAAGTGGTTTCGTAAATGCCACTGCAGCATTAGACCCGGGACTTATTCTTGACTTAGGTATGTCATCTAATCGACGATGTAGATTAAATCTAACCAGGGGCTAGGATTGAATTTAAAGTCTAAACTATATCGTGTGTATTTGCAGGCTATGAAGACTATATGTCATTCCTTTGTGGCATAAACGGGTCAGAGCCCGTGGTCCTAAACTACACAGGCACAAATTGTGGACCCACAAAGGTCAACGGTGCAGACCTGAACCTGCCTTCCATCACAATCGCAAACCTGAACCGGACTCGAACCATCCAACGAACCGTGACCAACGTTGGTGGGAACGAGTCCTACAGCGTGGGTTGGAACACGCCTTATGGGGTGTCTATGAAAGTGACCCCGAGCCATTTTTTTATCGCGAATGGTGAAAAACAGGTTTTGAATGTGTTCCTGAACTCAACACTTAACAGCAGTGTTGCGAGCTTCGGAAGAATCGGGCTGTTTGGCGATAAAAATCACGTGGTCAACATTCATTTGTCGGTTATCGTTAAAACCGCGTATAACATGAGCAGTAGTAGTTGAGGGTTTATGATTGTTAACATGGTTTGTGATTGTTATTATTTGGTTTTTTGTGACCCATTTCATGTCCAGTTTTTGGTGTGTAAATTATCTAGTGTATGGTATGAGGCTAATTTATTTGTCTGATTTTGATTAAAAGTTATTTGACTTTTGACCTTTGACTTTTGTTTCTTCTTTAGAATGTATGATGATTTTGGGATGAATAACATACAATGATTATGTAACATGAGAGTTTATAACTTGATCAACTAATCTTATAATCCTCTTAAACTTGATTTTAGAAAATATCTTTTACAAATAATTTTAATTGACTTATTAAAAATAATGTGTAATATTGGTTAATAAAAAGATTGGAATAAGGAAAACATGTATTCATGTGATTGTGGAGTCACTTTCTCCAACAGAGTCAAGAAGCATGTGTCATATTGCCTAGGGATATATATTTTGTTTGTAAAAATACATAATCAATTAAGAACATTTGTGCATCAAAACGAAAATTAAAAGAGTAATAATCATACTCTTTTGTTTTGTAAATGTAAATGCAACAAACTTGCAATTTAAATAAATTCGATATTTTAATAAACGAAAGAAAATCATTTTTATTTTAATCGTTCTTTTCAAGACCATCACCTAAATTTTTTTCAAAATAAAATCATCACATCCTGCATCTTACAATACAAGAACCCACAACCTTTTTAGTTGAAGATTACACTAGGATGTAAACAGAAATCTTGAAAAAACTCAAACTTGCTATACCATATGAGCTCACACCACTAGAATAAAAAAGTATCACAACCATTGATCATTTTACCAACAAGCTTTAAGTATGTCAACAATTTATGACCATTACACATTCAACAATGTCAAAATTAACCACCAACCCTCTCATCTTAATGTAAAATTGTGAACCCAATTAAGCCATCCGAACAATTCAATTACAACTTTATTTGAAAAACCGAAACAACGTTGTGCTGGTTCACTACCTTAATGTTTGTCGGCTCTTGGGATGTCAAGATCTTTAAAAACCGGGCTGTCGACTCCAACTCCCATTGCATTCAGCCCGTTGTCTACATACAACACTGTTCCTGTGATGGCTGAAGCCAATGGTGATGCCAAAAATGCAGCAGCATTTCCCACTTCCTCTGTTTAAAAAACAAGAAAATTAGAATAGACAACACAATCAATCACATATTGACTATAATTCTTTTGGAGCAAAAGAATTATTATATTTATGGTTTGTTACCCTAAAGTTTGTTAGAATGAAGCAACAAAAGACAGTTTTGTTCTGCACGAATAATTTATTAATAAAAACTCGACATGATATGCAATTTTGGTACAAACTTGGACATTTCATTTTGTTGGTAAAATGGATAAAGTGATGACCTGGCATTCATTATATTTGACTTGCTTAATGAGATTCATACTGACCTGCTGATAATTCCTTTTGTAGTGGTGCATTCTCTAATGAATAATCAATCATCATATCGATAAAACCAATCGCCTTGGCAGCACGACTTCTTAGTGGTCCTGGTTTATATTCAAGACAGATTAACACAACATAACCAATTTTTGTAACAGATAAATTTTGTTATATTTGTTCTATAATGATGAGAGAAATAATTTATTATAAGAGAAATAAAGAAGCAAGGTTATTGTAGTACCTGCAGATATGGTGTTCACTCTGATTCCATGCTTTCTACCAGCTTCAAATGCCAAAACCTGTGTTTATTAATCGATAGTTACAATTATTAGAATCCAATTAAACACCAACATTTAGAAAAAAATTGGGATACAGGAACTAACTTGTGTGTCACTCTCCAAAGCAGCCTTTGCTGAACTCATACCTCCACCATATCTGCATTGAAAAAGGTGCAATTAAGGACTGTTTCTAAGATAATTTGAGAAATTTGAAAAAAAAATCTTCAAATGAAATGAAATATGTAAAATAAAAGAAATTACCCAGGTATGATCCTTTCAGAAGCAATGTAGGTCAGAGAAATTGTAGCACCACCTGCATTATAATAATAAGCTCAACTTTGCAAATTATAATTTTGACTTTGACAATGTAGATGAACTTTGAGATGAGAATCATACCTGGGTTCATTATTGGGGCAAAATGCTGGAGCAAAGATACATAAGAATAGCTGGATGCTGATATGGCAGCAAGATACCCATACCTTGATGTTTCTAAGAGAGGTTTGCTAACCTGCAAAACAGAGGTTTGATGCATACAACATTACTGACATGACTTATTTTTCATGTGATCATATACGACACATTAACTTCTTGTATAAACATAAAATAAGTTTGGACAAAAAGGGTTCAAGATGAACCCGATCCTTTAAGGCCCCCACAAAATATTTCCACTTTGACCCATTACCAACTTGTGTTAACCCGCCCACTTTGCCACCTCTACTGCAAACCATGCTTAAGAAGAATCTTTAATACTGATTACAAGAGAATATATTACATGCACAGGTTAATTAGTAAGCAAGACCCATGTACTAATATATACTAGCATCAATAAACAATAGAATGATGTCCAAAGCATACCTCAGGTCCATTGGCTAATGAATGCACAAGAATGTCAATGCTTCCAAAATCCTCTTTCACAGATTCAGCTACTTCCTACAAAACATAAATTTAGGTTTTTTCAGGAATGTTTGACTTAGCATAGAAGTGTAAATAACCCAAAACATGATTCATGAATGACTACCTTAACAGTCCACTTTGAGGACCCCGCGTAACGCTTGTTTGTTTTTACCTGCATAATCAGCATAATGGTTATGTGATATACGAATTTTTATTCCTTTTTTTCTTCTTTCTCCCACATAAATTGCTTAATAATCTTTATAAGAGTGTGGACTTACATCCTCAGGAACATCTTCAGGAGTATCATAGACAGCATCCAATGGGTACACTTTAGTAATTTCCATCAACGAACCATCTGGCAACCTATAACGAAAAGACTTACTGGTTAGGACCAATCATAATACTATCTTAAAAATAAATGAAAACATGGTGGAATATATAAACTTACACACGTGATTCGTCAAACTTCCCCCTTCGAAGACTAGTCTCAAATATGTTGAGTGCCTAAAAAAGGTAAATAGTCATCAACAACAAAATACATTTTAAGAAGCATAAGGATATTTGGTAAAGGTGGCAATTCTGACCCAATTACTTATGAATGGGTCAATTTGGGTTGTTTTTTATCAGAAATGGGTCAACCCAACTCAACCATACCTATTTCGACCAATATTTAAAATGACCTTTTTACCCAACCCGCCCATCTTGCCACCTTTAATCTACGTAAGAATCGGTAACATACCGGGACCCATGTGCCAACAAGAATCTCAGCACCAGCAGCAGCTAGAGATTTGGCTATTGCCCAACCATATCCATTATCATCAGCTATACCAGCAATGAATGCCCTCTTCCCTAAAAATAGCTCTCAAGGTTATTAAATTATAACAATTTTTAATAAAGAAATCGACTATTTTCTCGCAACAAATGTTAACTCATTTCTTATATATATAAGCTTAAACATATCATCCACAATGGCCCATAAAATTAACCTCTTAGATCAACAGGCAGCCCGGGAAGGGGTTTTGTGTCACTGGAATCAGACATGGCTTTTGTGATCATCTTTCTAGATCTCAAAGCACCAAATTTAGCATTTTGAGATGATAATCGCGTAGAAGCTATGTGACATGAGCTTTTAAGCTTTGCACATGACGGCCCTTTAGCATCACTACCAAAAGCTGCAATGCTTGACTTTGAAATTTCATGAGAAGAAAAGGCAGATGGTCTTGCAATAGCAATGTGCATATTAGTAACATTCGTTGCCATCTCAACAATCTGATAACAAACCTGGAACATTATGCAAGAATTATAACAATTAGCATAAGTCTCAAGAAACCTAACATTTACAACTTTGAGTTTTACAATCAAACTTAACATTTGCAACTTTGAGTTCTACAATCAAACTTAAAACTTCTTTGATTGAAGAAATGAAATCAATTTCTTCAAATTCATGACCACACACAGTTCATTCTCCATTCTACATCTACTTTGTTTAACATAGTTATCATCCTTATTTTCCCCAAAACTTGAATCAACTCAGTACACTATAGAATCTAACAAACATGAGGCCTATCAATCTATCATAAACATCTTAATCATAAAGAACACATTTTTAATTTCATAAAACACCCAAAAAAGTAAATACAATAAACAGAATCAGATGTTCATCATATCATCTACAAAAATCACAACTAAATATTCACTTTCTAGCTCAATCAAAGGCGAACTTAGATCAGCGTGCTACCAACACAACCCACCAAAATCAAAACAAATGGGCTTACGAATTCGATGAAAAAGATGAGAGATTGAAAGTTTCTTGATGAAAATGTAACTATTGGGGACCGATTGAGCGACTTACCTCTCCGATCAGGGGAAATTTGAGCAATCTTTTGAAGTTACAGTGAGAGTGTGTATGAATCTATGTATATATAAGTGGATGATCACAAATTTCGATCAAAACGATGATGAAATTGATGAAATGGGCTTTGTGAGGGCCGTTGGGAAGCTTTGGAAGTATCGAAACAGGTGAGGAATAGGTAGTGTGAGATTTGGGGTTTCAAACAGGGTTTTAGGCATGGGTCACATTTTGAGAACATGGGTCTAATTTTAGTGTTTTTTTATGTTCGAAAATAGTTTATTTTTAGAGTAAATTTTATGGATATTTCATGTGATTTAGATAAAATTTTGGATTTGTTTCTTATGGTTTTAAAATTATATATATAGTCTTTAATATTATAGTTATCTTTTATTAATGGTTCATACTCTGTTAGTTTAGTTATGATGTTAAATTTATCAAAATAATTATTTTACTTGTACGGATCATCTATGTAATTGACATTTTATTATAATTTTTTAATTATAAATATGTTTATTATTTAATACACAAATAAAAATGATTTAAAAATTATCTTCTTTTTAAATGTTTGGTTAATCTTTTTTTATAATCACTATGCGGGTTTTTTAAACCTTTATTAAAATGTCTTCTTTTATAAATACTTTAAAACTGAATTGTTTTAAAATATATTTAAAAAAATTGAGATTTTTTAAGAAAAGATATTTCAAAAAATGAATTGTTTGAAAAAAAGAAGTTTAAAAAACCAATGAATTTAAAAAAAGTATAAAACAAATAATTTAATAATGACGTATAAAAAACGAACAGTTCAAAACCAAACATTTGAAAAACATGTTTTTAAGAAGTTATTTATCTGTGTATTTAAAATGTAATTAAATAATAATCGTTTAATAGCGAAATTACAAAAATAATATAAAAAATAAAAATTGAAAAAAATAATATAAAATTTTCATTAATAAAAATAATATTATAGTTTAGAATGTAAAGTAAATCAATGGTTAATGCGAGTAAAATGCTAATTTTATAATATTTAACATCACTAACTGTTGACTAACAGACATAGGGATCATATATGAAATAGAAGAAATGTTAAGGATTATATTCAAAGATTTTAAACTTTAAGGACCAAATCCAAAATTACAACATAACCATAGGGACCATCCATGTAATTTACTCTTATTTTTATTTGCAACTCTAAGTCTAACATTCCTAAATTTTAATTACTTGAATTTTTGATGTTTAAATCCATTATTGTGCCTTCTAACATTTCATATTTATCTTCATTTGAGTACATATGACTAGCACCGTTAATATTCTCGTTAAATCTTTTATTCAAAGATTAAACTATCCCTGAAAGTTTTAAAAAAATTATGAGATCCACCTATCTACCTTACCATTTCATTTTCACCTATAAAGACACACACTCTCTCTCACCCCCCCCCCCCCCCCCCCGACACACACACTGTTTCTATCTCTCCTCTCTAATCTCTATCACCACCATAAGCTTTTGTCACCGCCACCACAGCCCCTATCACCGCCACGACAACCACTCACCATCACAAAACCACCACCAAACACTCTCCCCTATTTTCTCTATTTCTTACTCTCTACACAACCACCACCACAGGCTGTCCGTCACCACCACCACAGCCCTCATCACAGACATCGATCAACACCGCCAAGAAATCATGGGTTTTTGCCAGATGTGGAGTTTTGATTTGAGGTTTTCGCTAGATGTGGTTTTTGTGAATAGATTGATTCTTGAACACGTGTATGATTTGGGGTTTCGATTGATAATTTTTGGATATAAAGTTGATGATAGTGGTTATCGGGTGGTGGAAGGTGTTCTGTGACGGTGGTGGAAGGTGTTTTGTGACTGTAACATCAGCTATTTTTGAAAATATGGACCCGAACCCGTTTCGTTGGTTATAAAAATTAAGCACATTATTCAAACTATTTCTTTCATTTGGTGTTTAAAAAAACAATAATTGTGTTATTT
Organism: Flaveria ramosissima; assembly: GCA_025215565.1. Classification (NCBI taxonomy): domain Eukaryota; kingdom Viridiplantae; phylum Streptophyta; class Magnoliopsida; order Asterales; family Asteraceae; genus Flaveria; species Flaveria ramosissima. The sequence goes on from CM046032.1 coordinate 47,773,248, forward strand.
AACTAACTTTATGACATTGATGATTTAAAATTTACATGTAATCTTTCATTTAATAAGTTTATAAACTTATGAGGCTTATATATCATTTAAGAAGTTCCAATCATTATATAAAAGAAATTAGACTTTAAAATTTTTATGAAATTTATAAAGATAAGTACATATATAAAGATTATTATTCTTAACCACCTTAACAATTTAATAATCAATATTTAACAAGATTTATAATTTTTATAATATTTTATAAACGAATAAATGGAATAATCATATAAAATTTGGATTTTATAAAGATTATAGGGTTTATTCTAAATTATGAGTTTAAATTACACAATTGGAATTAAATTGTAAAAACTCTTATAAAAATTAATAAGTTATAAAGATTTTATAAAAGAAAGTAAAACAATTCATTTAAAATATAAAATGAGGGTGATAATAAGTTTGGGGTCAAATTTGTAAATTATAAAACTTTGATTTTAAAGTTTTAACATAAAATATCAACTATGCAAAACATCAGGGACCCAATGTGTAACTTTGCTTTAAAAACCACCCAAACCCCTTTCCAACCCCGTCGGACCCCTATTCCGGCCAACCATTCCGGCCAAGCTCCGGCGAATACAAACAGCCTGATACATCAATTAAAAGCCCGATCGAACCGTTTAAACTCGTTCGCGCACTAGAGTCGAACACATTGACCATCTTAATTCGAGGTTCGGACGGTTATTCACTGGTTAGTTGAAACCGAAGCCTCATTCGAATACCTAAGCAGTTAGGACGCAATTTATCATGAAATTAATCAAGAAATCGAATCAAAAACGTTCTTATGATCGTTAAAAATTCAAAACCACAAATAATTAGCATTAACATCTTATAGTTACTATCGAATTATACCCGAAACCCCAAATCGAACATTTGAAACCGTTCGGCATGTAACAACATCAATTGGGTCTATATAACCAGGGGAAAACATTCCAATCAACTCCTTTGAACCATCTGCAACACCAATTTCATTTACAACACACACACCCTTGGATTTCGATCATCATCTGCGTCTTGAACCTACAATCTAGTCGGCAGCCACCCTCGAGCATTCTAACCATAAATTGAGTTAGGGCTTTGAATCACAAAAACCTTAAGAAGCGTTATATGAAGTTAATTTGATCATAAGCATCATCCACATCGAGAATTTTGCTCCGCACTGTCGTGACTTGTTCCACCGTCTGTGATCATCGATTTCATCTTAATCAAGTGAGTTAATCACACGTTTATACTCGGTTTTACTTGGGGAACAAAAGCCCTATACTTAATTTCATTAGTATGCACGAATTAGGGTTCAATTTGAAGGAAATCGAAAGCTAGGGTTCTTGACATTTGGGGTTTTTTCTAATTAATGTTTATAAAAATTGTTACTGGATTTAAACCAGATTTGGGCCGTTAGCCCACCGGTTAAAGGCTTGCGCAAATACAGAGGGGGTCCCGGGTTCGACCCCGGGCACCCTTAAATTGTTTTTTTTTACCTTTACTCTTATAATTAAACTACAGAAATTAATGAAATTAAAATAAAAGTTATGTTAATTATTAGATATATTCCAGAAAATATTAATTTAATTTCTGAAATTTTAAACAATTTAATCTTCTATTTCTTTTTTATTTTAAAAACAAATAGGTTGATATTATAAAGGGTTATCTTTTTATTACTTTATATAAAGGTCTTTAAATCCAATAAGTTACTTAATAATTTACTTAAATAATTTATTACTCAATTGACTAATTGACCAAGTTTTATTTAATTAATTAGTTATTACTTATTCACAATTTAATACTCAACTCTCATTTTAACAATTAAATATTAATTTTCTTAATGATTTATTATTATTTTCAACCTTGATTATTTAACCGATTTATTCTATCTTTACGGAATCAAAATTATATTATTCAAACCAATTATCATTCTCAATCTTAATTGATTTATTCTATTTTTTTTTCATTTGACTTAATTATGAAAAACCCCTAACATTTCAATTGAAACCCTAGTTTACATTTAGTCATTAATCATATCATTAATCTAATTTTGGAACAATCACATTTAGGTATTCTGTAAAAAGAATCGTTGAAGAAACTTATTTTCTTATTATTATCTAAAGTGCATCCTACATTTTGTGAGTTTTGCATGTGAGTTCTATATGCCTCTTTTTACTTTATTTCACACCTTTTGGGGTGTTGTAAACATCTTGATACTTGTAAATGCACATGCAATTCATCTTTACTTTTTGTCATGGTTATTTGTGTTATTGTAAGTATTATATGAGATACATATTTTGTTTACAATCATTAACTATTGCTAGCCTGGCGACATCTTAGATCTTTGGGCCTGACAAGCCTATTTGGTGCTAAAGTCGATGTATTGCCGACTCCTGATGACGTATGCTTGTTCATCATGGGAACCAAGTACACTTAGCCAATCTTATATACTTGTAATCAAGTCTAGGTTTGGTTGTAACTGTATGTGTTCTATAAGTGTGCTAACTTGTAACCATGGACATGAATTGTTACTTGTAACCCTTTTACATATATATATGTATGTGTGTGTTTAAACCATGAGAACTCACCAACTTTATAGTTGACCCTTTATTTTTTAACATGTTTCAGGTTTTCTACTTGAAGATCTCTTGTGCTCATATAGGAATTGGACCTAGACTAATTGAAAGACTTATGTTATTGTTGTATCTTGATTGTTTTGTCATTATTTATTTGTCTTGTAATGTTGATGACATTTAATATTATTTCAACTTAATTAGTTCCATGTGCTATGAGCAATCGTCTCCCATTAGTCCGCCCCGATGATTCCGCCGTCGGTCGGGGTGTGATAGTGACGGTGGTGGATGGGGGTGGGTCAGACTTGATGAAGGGTTTTATGGTGGTTATTATGTGGTGGGAGGTGTTTTGTGACGGGGGTAGATGGCGGTGAGTTGGAGTCTAGATCAAGTGTTTTTATGGTTGTGATAACGACGGTAGTAGTGGTGGGTGGAGAAAGAGGTTAGATATCTAAGCTATGTGAAGAAGAAGAAAGAGGTGGGTGGATGAGTCTAAATTGATAGGGGTATTTTAGTCTTTTTATAAAATAATTAATAGAAAAATTAATAGTATCAGCCTTTAGGATTCAAATGGTTTAAAAAATAAAAAATCAGGGGACATAATGATCTTTTTAAACTTTGAGGATGCAACTAGTTAGTTTGGAAAAAAAACAAGGATGCAAATAGTAATTTACTTTTATATCTACTTTGTGTTATATCAATGTCACATCAGATTTTATGCTTTGAGGGGTCAAGTGTAAATATCTTTGGACAAAGAGTAAAGGCAGCTATTAGCATGGAAGAAGGAAGAATGTAGTAAGTTGGGAAGGGCGTGAAGAGGAGGAATAGATGGCGTCGTGGTGTTCATCGAGTCTAACTTGTTGTCGTTCCTTGTGTGGTCATATATGAGTGCGTAAAAGGGTGCACAGGTATATATGAGTGTTTAAGTCGTTGATTACAAAAGTATAAGCAAAGGAAAAAGCTTATACGAGAGGTTAAGTGGTTGAATATGAGCATAGTATACGAGTGTATACACATTTAAAAAAACCAAAAGTCACCTCGAAGCAACAAGGGGCAAGCTTAGTAATAATGCTACATTTAGCCAACCTCGTATATATTTATTTTATATTTTAGTCTTTCAAGTTTATTAAGAGCATCTCCAATAGATGTTTTTCATACTTCAAAAACAGTCACGTGGAAATCTATTGAGTTTATCACCATTGGGTGGGTATATTTTTTATGTTATTGTTCTTCCTTACAAACATCAAAAAATAAATAAATGTGGGCCCCATGTACTATATTTATGAATATATTAAAAAGAGAGAGAAAAAATAACTAGTTTAAAATTTTAAATAAAAAGTTGGTGATTATGTGGCAATGTTTTTGAATTTCCTTATTGGTGTGATTTTTGAAGATTATAAAGAATGTGTGTTTTTCTGAATTGTCAACTCGCTAGACATGTTTTTAGTTGTTTTTAAGACTTTTTGTTGGTGATGCTCTAATAGTTTTTATAGGCAGTGTTGTATGAGTCAGTGTCTCAAGTATTCAACTAAAGTCTTTCTAGTATTAAAGTTTTTTATAATCATAAAGTCATTCAACTTTCATTCAATGTTAACAGAAGATAAAAATAAGAAAATCATTAATATATAACCAAGTTTTATAAGTTTTAATTAAAATCAAATGTAAAGAAAATTTTAATAAATAATATTTAAAAAAAAATTCACAAGATTAGAACACCAATAAAAGTTTAGTGATTTCATAGGAAAATATAGTAACTCTCTAGTAGAACTTTTGAAAAACTTGGTTGACTATTGCCCAAAATAATAAGTAAAATATAAACGTTGGTAACATTTACTTATTTATGTTGAATAATAAGTAAAATTAAATTTAAAAAAGTAAATATATACTAATTTTTGGGTCTATAGGCACGTCGATCGCAACCCTAAACAAGTGCACTTTCTTCTTCATTTCAACCTTGATTTTGATGTCGATCTCGCTTCCGGTGCTTTTTTGTGTAAATTCACATGTTCGACTCGAAAAATATTCGTTTGATTTTTTGCTCGGTTGTAAATGAGGGAAAAGACGACCGTCCAACTTAGGGACCAATACTGTTACGACTGGGTGAACAGTTAGAACAAAACCTGTAATTTCTCAAAAGTTAGGACCAATATTACAATATGGGCAAAGCACAAGAACCAATCGTGTAATTAACTCTAACAAAAATATAATTAAGTCGTTCATTTATTTGAACAAGTCAAACAAGTTTAAAAAATCCAAGTTATAAACAATCGCATACTTATAACAAGAACTTTATTTTCAAGTTATGAAAAGATTGCAATCCCTTTAGACACCTAAATTATCCCTCAATAACAGTGATAATCAATTCAATGGTTCCAACAAATTCTATAATCACGTTATATACCCCCATATTTAACTTGAAACATGCCAAAACAATGAAACATTAATAAAAGAACAATTTAATTTTAACTTATTGAAAAGAATTAAATGAAGAATAAAAAAAACACCCTTTAAAGGTGAAAGTAACTCTTGGTCACCAAGAGTAAAATGCTATTGCATGACAAAAAAACCTCTATCAACTGCTTCATAGAGACCACAAATAACCAACGATCAATGGCTTATACTAAGCAATTTAACCTCAAAAACCTGCCTATGAAATCACTATCAACATTTACATTTAATAGGCAAAACTTCAAAGTTTTTCGATCCATCAAAATTATTATTTCCGAGCACCTTATCCCCCTTATCATCTTCAAGAAGTTGTTGCATAGTGCTCGTGAACCTCTCTGAAAACAGAAACCAACTCGTTAACCACGAAAACAAGTAATAAATTATGAAAAAGAAGTAAAATTTGTGAAAGCAATTAAGGAGGAAAAGATTTGTCAAAAGCATGAAACTTTTACATATAAGGACACCATTGTTGGAAATGAAGTCAGGCTTGGGCCATACGTTGGAGCCTAACTTCATTGACCAAACGTATAGGTGACAAGATGGGCGGGTCACAATTGGCAGGATATTGGTTGGGCCCATCAGTTTTCCGGTAACAGGTTCTCACTGATACTAATCAGAATAAACAGTAACTATAAAGTTCTATTATAATGTGTTTAGCTTTCATGTACTATGCAATTGTTGTGATATTTAATAATTAGAAAAAAAAACAGTAACCATGAACCGCATACAATTTGTGTATTCAATCTATTGTTTCTATCTTACCTTATTTTGTCTATGTTTCTATTTTTGTTGTGACTTGAATCAACAATCAATTTTGCTGTGTTTTGAAAAACACTCATGATAACGACTATTTGCTTATTTAAGGCCAAAATAATCACATTTGGAAAAGCTAGCAACTGTCACGAGCAACTCGTTTCCTATGGTAAATGTAAGATTTAATAACTACATCAAGATATTTGTGTTGTAATCTGATTCTTGAAGTCATGAAAATAACTATGAAAGTGACTGGACTCAAATATCAGATGATTATATTTATGTTGAATGTGATCTACGATGTAAAGAAACAATATAAAAGAAAGAAAAACGTACTTGCAAGATCGCTTATTGTGACCAAGGCCTTTACACTTTCCACACTGAAGCTGTCGCTTAAGAAAGTCAGCAGGCCCAACCCGACCCGGTGCAACCTTCCTCATCTTTGTCCTGCCAGGTGTCCGAATAGTGGGTGGAGGAGTAACAAGAATTGTACCGTCATCTAATTCAATATCCATTAATCTTTCTAAATTAGGTATCGGATTAATAGAATCTGCATACGCCAATTGGTACATTTCAACATGAACAAATCTTGAACAATGATCATATGGGCTCCTACCATAACTATCCAAAACAGCAATAGCATGACAGCAAGGCAATCCAGTCAACAACCACACTTTACAACTACAATCCCAATTTTCAATATCAACAATATCAATACTTTCACCAAATCTAACCTCAAATTTGCTTCCATGTGACCGTAACATTTGTACAGAATGTGCCTTTAACATCTCGGTTTTTAATTTTTCCTCCATAGATGGTGTTAATCGGGTTAACCACTGACTTGATTCAACTCTACGTGTGTATATCAGTTGCATCAGTTTACCCCTTAATTCATCTATCATTTGAGTTATTGGCAATTCGTTCGCTTCAGATACCCATGAGTAAAAATAGTTACCAAAATTGGAAGTCATATGATTGTATCTCAAACCTCCAAAAAAAGCATTAGCCCAATGATCCGGCTCACTTCGTATGATCCAATTATAAGCTTCGGGTGAAATGGCTTTCATATCTTCTGTATATTTTTCAAAACCCTCAAGTTTTGGTGCATGAGCAGCAGCATAAAGATCTTCAACCATAAGTCTTCTAGCATCATGTGAAAAATGGCCTGTTAAATCTTTATTTAATTTCTCGGCTAAATAACCTAAACAATAAGCATGATAACATTCCCCGCCAAATATTTCAGGCAAAGACTCCCTTAAACCCTTTTGAAAATCAGCCACAAAAGTAATTGGCCCGTGACCTAAAACCAAATTCTTAAACTCACTTAAAAACCAGTGCCAGTTGTCACTAGTTTCCTCATCAACAACTGCAAAAGCCACTGGAAAAGCCCCGTCATCACCGTCTGCTGATGTGGCGGTCAACAACATTCCTTGGTATCTTGAATTCAAAGGTGTGCTATCAAGAAAGAGAAGGGGCCGACAACCTTGTATGAAACCGGAAATTGATGCATGAAAACATACAAAAAGACGATGAAAACTTAAATCCTCGTTTGTACAGAATTTAGCAAGGCTTCCCGGATTTGTTTCCATAATTTTCTCACAAAAGAATGGTAATTCACTATATGCATCTTTGTAAGAACCTAAAAGTTGCTCTCTTGCATATTCTTTAGCACGCCTTGCTTGTGAATAGTTAAGCTCAATTCCATAATCACGTTTAAGATCATTAGCGATGTCTTTTGGCTTGATCTTTGGAGAATCTTTAACCTTTTCTTTTATTAGATTTCCAACCCAACTTCTTGTAGCCCGAAATGCAGGTTTTATTGAACCACCTTGACAAGTATGAGTTGGTCTCATCGTTTTAATACAAACTAATTGGGTGGTTGATAATCTTGATGCATGAATACGCCATGGACAGTTTTCTGATTTGCACTTTACAGTCACCCGTTGATTTTCATTTTTCTTGTACACGTAATTAAACCCGTGAGCAATTGAATATTTTCTTAAAGCCTCCCGGAATTCAGCTAACGAATGGAATCTTTGACCTACACCCGTTATAAGATTCTCCCACTGTTTGGCACCTATGTGTTGCTCATTATTGATTATAGGCATAGGAAAAGGATTGACGGGAACTGGAGTGATCCCATTGGCTGTTTCCATGTCAATAACTTCGTTAAGAGGGATTATATTTGGTGGGCCCAGGTCAGCAGGCGGTAAAATTGGCACCACTTGTGTCTCAGCTGGTCTCTTTTGCGGTCTAAGTTTATAAAATAACAAAAACAAAATAGAAGATCATTAGAATGGTCCAGAAATGTTATAAGTGTTTATAAAATAGCCAAAGGGTACTCGTAGATTCAAGGCATGGATGTGCATTTTGAATGTGATTATTGTGACTTAAAGCTAGAGATAGGAAGGTAATTGCACATTTATTTCAGTAATCAAATTCAAACAATAACTTCTTACCTGCTTCTCTGGATCTGATTGTTTTGACCTTAATTACCATAATCAAAATCACGTTTACCCGTTAGTGTGATCATCACCACACATATGGAAGTTTTATAGGTGCGTGTTGAAAGCGATTATCACAAATTTTACGCATCTAAATCATACAATCTATCTCGTGAAGCTAGAAATGGTAGGTAATCTTACCTTTCTATCATAATCAGTTTCCTTATGGCATTAGTTACACAAAATCTATAATATCATAATCATAATCACTTTTACCCAAACACTCTTAATCAATAGTTGTGATTCTCGACTCGCAGTGATCATACTAAATGCACATCCACATAAAATGATCATCCAAACGTACTACACATAATCATATACAAATAAAAACATACATATGGAAGTTCTAAAAGGTAAGATCATGACAATTACCTACGAACAGGCTTCTTCTTGGGAGTTTTAGCAGGCGTAGATTCGTTCATTATATAGACCTCCAGCTGATCAGATTCTTTATAGTAATTCACCATCCGATGAAAGTCCTTATCTTTCGAAACCGTAATAAGATTCTTCTTATTTCCAGGCAAAAAATACTTCACTACCATCCCATCCACAGTTAAATCAACAGTTTCAGCTATCTCTTGCTTAAAGCCACTTAACTGCATATCAACTTCAAGATCAACAGCATAAGCTTCCCCACCACTATACCCCATCAACCCATCTTCATACGTTTCAAACTCTCCCCCACAGTGGCAAATAGCTATCATCTTCTTCGATGGCACAATCGCCATCTCTGCAAACAAAAACTCAAACTTTTACATAAATCCCACAAACAGAACAAACCACACAACAAATTAACCCACACCCACCGATTAACGATTGAAACATTCATCATTTCATCTCACATTCACGAATTAAAACAGCTTCAAACATAAAACCTCCCAAATAAATCATCAAAATCAAGAAAACGTCAAAACCGACGAATCTGTGATGCGAAAACAAAACCCAGATGGGAAACAGCATTAATCGATGAAAATCGAACAGTGTTCGAGCTAATTTTGAGTTTTATTACAGTTTCCAACAAAAAAAAACCAGCAAAATCAAGAAAACGTCAAAACCGACGAATCTTTGATGCGAAAACAAAACCCAGATGGGAAGCAGCATTAATCGATGGAAATCGAACAGGGTTGGAGCTAAATTTGAGGTTAATCGAGTCATTGTGAATGATAGTGGGAATCGAATTGGGGAAAAGGGGTCCCCTTATATAGTTGTGTAGGATTAAATGATTGAAGCAAAAGGGGGAAGAAAGTACCTGTGTTCAATATGGGTGAAAGTACGAAAGTGGATATATTTTCTGATCTGCCCTTGGAGATTTGCAGGTAGGGCTAAGAGGGGGTCGAGATGGAGGATTGGGTATATAGGGAGGACGATAGACGCATCTATTGAAGGTTTAAGGGGTGTAATCGCCTCATGTTTTGTATGTTTACATGTAGCTTGTGGGTCGAGTATTTTGGGTTTGAAATTGTGTGAGATTATTATATCACACGTGATATGATATTATAATAGTGTGGGGTTGATTAGAGGTGTACAATGAGGACCCGGGTTTAAACTGGTTAGGGTTGGAACTGGTTAGGTTTGTGTTAGAGATAGTCAACGATGATTTTTATCAAATCGGTATGGATTTGAAACAGAGCTCTAGAGAAGGAAATTATTGGTTAAGTTTGGAGGTTGTTTGGGTTTGAACCCGGTGTTATTTGGTAGGGATTAGGTTTAACTGGTTTTAAATCAGCTTTGACGTCGGGGTTACAAACCGATATACACGTATGTATAGGGTCGTTCCAAACATGTTTCACTCATACTAGCTTCTATACCGATTTTGAGTTACGGGACATTTTTTTGTGCATCTGTAGTGACAATGACTTGGCTTTAGACCGTATAATCTCCAAGGTGAGAGGAAAATGAACGTTAGTGACCACTCTCCACGTCGACCTGGCTGACTTCTTTCCCCTCTCCCCCCACGGATTTAACACTCTCTCTCTTCCTCCTCTCACATTTCGTGTATGGCCCCGTAAGTGGAGACAGAATTTACCCACCTTCTCTCCTTGTCATGTCATCCTTGCGATATCTCTATCTTTCGCATTGGTCCATAGGCATCAAAGGCCGCCAGTGCATCACAACTAGAGATGTTTTAGTTAGGTTTAAAATATTCTTACTTGTCTAATACATCTGTCTATAAGTTCTTATATTTTAGTTAGGTTTTACTTTTAGATATATTGTTCCCTTATTAAGATTCAAGCATAAAATGATAAATAGACGGCTCACTTCGACTCGGTATCTCTCTATAAGCCATAAATTCAGGATCAAACTCAGCTCACTTACAACTCAAGTTCACTTGTGTTTAGAATAAAAATCAAAGTAGTTGTAGAAGAATATAAATAGTTGTGCACTATAATCTTAGAATTTTTTTCATTAACTATGCAGTTATGAATCAAGATTTGATTTATTTTCATGATGTATGGATGTTTATATTCATTAGAATAGCAAGTTAAGAACCTCATGTCATATAATTATACATATAAATTTGCATATGTTTTATTATCTATCGAAACAGATACACATAGCGTTTTACAGTTAGTTAAATTAAGAACTTTAAGCTTTAATATTAAATATAAGGTGGTGCTAATGACTATAAATGCCTAAATAATTGATATCAAAACCACGAGAACATATTTTATAAAGCTAACAATCAATCGAGTATGATATAATAGATTCAGTAGATATTCTAACAAGGAGGGGCATGGGTTTGATTAATTTAGTCGTATTCTAATCAAAATCGTTATTTTAAAAGTTTAATGTAATCACAATTTATGATGATGTAGATATAATCGAAAGAAATCACCAAACTTTTTTAAAGATGACTTGTAAAAGATATTAACATTATGTAATTATTCATTGACTTGCGGTTTGAGTATGTGTGTAGTTATAGTTTTATCGAACTACATCCTAAAGGAGTGAAACACTTAACATGAATAAAACTCGTTCTCTAAGTATCTTAAAGACTGTTCAATAGTTAGATCTTCCATCAATAAATTTCCATCAATAAATGAAAATTTTAGTCCAAAAGCACCATAGTTAAACGAATGATTAATACTCATAAATCACTACTCACTATGATAATTAAATAGAATTACTATCGATAAAAGGTTAATACTAATAGGAAATAACTGTTTGTGATAAGTTGTTATTATTGAGTAATTACTACTAATAAAAACACGAGATAATTTATTTAAGCTCTAAGCGCCTTGTGCGAGACAAACAATGTGGGTTCAAGCCCCGTTACCTTCTTCCTTGCCGGTCCAAACTTTTTTCCCCTCTGTTTTTCATTTTCTCTGTATTTTTTTACTTTTTTTTTAGTTTTTAATTTTATCTGTTTGTTTGTTCTCTTTTAATTTTTTTTTTGTGTTTTGTTTTATTTTTTCTTGTTTATTTTTGAGTGTATTTATTTCAACCTTTTTAAGTATCCTATTTTTTACTTTTATTTCAGCTTTATTTTTAATTTTTACTGTGTTTTTTCTTACGATTTAATGTTTAACATGTCATACAATAGGTTTCTGTGTTTTGCTTTGATTTTTTTTCTTTCCTTTTGTATTTGTTTTCTCTTAAATTATTAATTACTTTTTATATCATTTTTCAATTTATTTTACTTTCTTTATAACCAACTTGTTTAATAATCCTACTGTTACAATGTCAAGTCTTGTTTTTCTATACCGGTACCATGAACAACAAAATCAATACCTACCAGAAAACACCAATACTGTTATATAACACTACGACACCTATGTTTGATTTCCGAAACCCGGGCATCATACTTTCATACATCTCTTTTACATACCTAACTATGCACATCCCGCATGTTTAATTTTCGGCTTCAATCATGATAACAAAAATAAAAAAAGTGGGGTCTAGAACTCTAGAATAAATCATCTAGACACGAAATAAAAAAATGTAAAATACTAAAACTCACAATCTAATTCGTCAATATAAAAAAACCAACTAAACACTCTATCGAACCAACAAGAAGTTCATTCTGTTGATATCAAATGGGTGGAGGATTAGCATCCCCATGGATCATCGGTAGTTTTCTTCTTCAACAATCATCACTTCCTATTGATTTCTCATCGTCTTCACCTCCGCCGTCTACTTGCGGTGGCGCCGCCGTCTGCCGATCCCATTTCCGACCACCGAACGACCTCAGATTCGTACTCCATGATGCCCTAGATTCTTCCGGATTCAACACCACCTACGCTAGGGTATTCGTTTCTGTTCATCTTCTATTCTTATATCATGAATCACACGTTCAATTGGGTCGATTTTCAGTTCAATTTGGTCGTGTGGCTCCTGTTTTTCGTGCACGAGAAGTTAAATTAGAATTTAGAACATTGTTGTGATTTCTGTTATGATTCGTGCCTAGGGTTTTAGGTTGATGCTGTTTTTTTTAGAATTATTAGGATTTTGAGATTTTTCCAAAAAGTTAGTTTCTAAAGTGTTGCATATATAGATATGGATGCATTTAGTACGTTATCGTTGAGTAGATTTACAATTAACATGGTGTATTTGTATGAGTTTAAAGTTATAAGCTTTAGTAAAAGGTCACAGCTCTTCGTGAATGATTGTGATCTTCTGTTGATTAATTGGTTATTTAACGAAGAGTAACAACCTGTCATGTAAATTGCAAGCTTTTTAGGAATATAACGAAGAGACACAATTTTGTATAAAGAGTCGCTGTATTTGCATATATGAATGTGCTATTTCAGAACACAGTAAAGCACTCTCATAACTGCATTAAAGAATTGCACTTTGGTTTGGTTCACTTAAATAGTTGATTGGTGTGCTTTGTATAGGTATTCCTTAAACCGTTGTATCTTGGGAGACTATTTGCGAATTACCTACAAGAACCTGTGGGGTTCGTATAAAAGCCAAAAATTTGCGTCCAACGCATGCCTTGGTTTACTTGATTCGTTATCTTGCTCACACAGCAAATGTTCGTTTATACACTGCTTAACTTGTCTAGTGAAATTGACTAATTTTGAATTTTGTGGTTGAAAATGTTCTAAAGGGAATGAGAGGCTAATATATGTGTGAATGTGATGTCCTGCAACAGGAAGCAAGGGAGGGATTCTGTTCACAGATCAAGAAATTGTCAAAAATAGAGAGGGAAACAAGCATAATCATCAATGGAGAGGTCGATTTAGGGAAAACAGCTCTTTATATAGCAGCAGAAGATGACTCACTCATTTCTCACTCTTCTGTGGCGCTTCCTGTTGATGCTTTTATTGGGAGATTGGATGATCTTTCTATGGGTTACTGTTCACGCTACAATTCATCATTTAAATCATCTCCTGATGATTTTCTCGAGTGCTTAGAACGATACATATATGTTGATAAGGTATATCTATCTCTGTTTCCCCATTCATGCTGAAAGTTAATAGATTTTATATATAAATTGAGTTTTATGTTTATAAGATCTTCACCGTCACCAAGGAGCATGAAAACTTAGTATTTTGAGAAGAAAGATGCGATCTATGTTTTAGTTTATTTATAAATGAAGATATTGGTTTCTTATTCATGAAACTTGAAATCTATTTAGTACTCAAGTAATATATAGTTGGTGAACACTAAAGGTTTTTATGTGATTTGTTTCCATAAAGAGAGACATGAATTAATAATGGTAGAGGTGGTGATTTTGACCCATTTACTTATCAATTGGTTAACTTGTGCTATGTTTTATACGAACAGGTCAAATAAGAAAATTTAGCTAAAAGGGGGATGAGTCAAACAGGAAAAAATTTGCCCAAAAAGTCTATTTTTAAAGCACAAAACCTCTTAAGTCGGCTTGTTTGAGAATGGAGGTCATATTGTAGTAATGTTGTTATAGTATTCATATTTAATGCGTTAATAATTTAATAAAAATGACATAAAAGTGTACCCAGGTCAACATGCCCGACCCTTTGTGTATGACCTCCTCAAAATAAAATGTTCCAACCTACACTCGTTTTTACTTGTTACCCAGACTACTTGATCCACCCACCTTGCTACCTCTAATTAATCTCAATCTTGATTTGTTTCTTGTATTTTTTTGTTTTATTCAGGGCTTTCGTAGGACCAAGTCAAGCAACCATCTGGAGCATCGAGCAGTTTATCTTCATTCAGTAGGAACACTTATTTTCTTAAAACATGTTACCATGTATTTACACAGCTTTCTGTAAAAAGCTAAAACATTATGCCATGCGTACCTTCTGCTCAGGTTTTGACTCATCGTGTGGGGTCAATGTCTATGCTTTCACTGATATATTCTGAGATCCTGAAAATGCTACGTTCATGGGGTCTCCTCAAATTTGATGTTGAAGTTTCTTCCCCTACTGATTCTTATGGTTCTCCTAGAGGCTATCTCAAGCATAAAGCTACAGAGTCTGATCAACAAGATGTTATGACGACTGAATTCCTGTTATTGAAGGTGGCTCCTGTCTTTTATGTTGAGATATTCACCTGCAGGTTCATTTACTTTTTTTTTTCATTTCATTTTGTTAGTTCTGCACGTTTAACCAAGTATGTCATTGGCGTCAAATGTTAGGCAGTCTTTCAATATTTAGAAAGCAACAAACACTTAACTTTAGAAAAAAATTCTACACACATATAGACATATCATACGGGTAAACTTTTAACCAGTAGTTCTGCAGGTTCATTTACGTGTATATGCTGAAAGAATATACTAACGCAAGGAGCTAATACATGTTAACAATTAATTTTATGTGCAGATTTTAAGAGACTTAAAGGATGCTTTCTGGCCATTTCAACTTGACCAGAGTAAAAGTCCATTTCTCAGAGCAGCAGAGGCTGCACATTGCTCTGATAGATCAGCCAATGTTGACAAAAGGTCCCTATTTCTTCACTATGCATGGAAACAGGTCAATTTGGGTTGTATTTGATTGATAATGGGTCTAATGGGTCAATATTAAAATTGTTAAAGATGAAACGACCAAAGTAGCTAAACACTTATTCAAAGTTGTTTACGACACTCTAAATTGTTTTATTTATTTATTTAATATATATTATATTATTATTTAAGAATATAGTTTAGTAATCTTATATAATACATCTATAATTTACAAATTTTACTGTTGGCCCAAAACATCTGGACCCTTTTTGACCCTAATCAATCTTACCCGACGTGCTTCATTTTGCCACTTCTATTTTCTACTCCCATCGAACCAGTGTTTTGCCTACTGTAGTGGTATGGAGCTTGCATCTGTGAAGGCTGCCAGGCATAGGCTAGAACGTGGTGTTTGGACCAGTGTCCGCTTTGGGGACATAAGACGTGCACTTGCTGGTATATTGTTTGTCATTTCTTTCTCTTAAATAATAAAAACATTTTTTGATTTTGCATTAAAAGTTACCAGAGGTGACAAGTGAGCTCTGGTCGGGGCTAGATAACAGCCTAACAGGTTCTGTTTAGGTCATATTTTCAATGGGTCGTAACATGCTGGGTTGGGTTGGATTGGCCCACAAACACATTTTTGTCTATTCTCTATTAGTTATGATGAGTTTACTTGATTATGATTTTAAAACAACTTTATTTCAATAATAATTTAAACTTTGAATATAACTATAATAATAATTATTTAAATCTAACGAATGAAGCGATAAGTCTTTGAATAAAACAATTATATTACAATAATAATCTAGATTTTTGAAAGACTTCAACATGTTCGATTCATTCTCCTTTTATATTAACTTTTTTATTCAACCTGTTTAAGGTAAAACACAACTCAAATCAACCCATCATCAATAAATTTCCATGGTTGGGGCATTGTTACATGATATCCTGTTGACTCATTTGTTACCAAACTGGTTTCCCTAGTATTCAAATTATACGAGTTTATTAAGAAACATTTGGATAAACTTAACAATTTAGCAGCATAGTGCATTATCTATATTTCTTTTAAATTCATGCTTCACTTAAACCTTAAAAACAAAAACAAATCAAGTTTCTCCTGATTTGTTTATCATTTAAATACATCTTCTTCATTGGACAGCATGTGAGCGGCTCATCATCCTAGAAGCCGATTCAACAGAACTAAGAGATTATGGTGTTCTTCTGTATCACTGTGGATTCTACAAGGAATCTTTGCAATACCTCAAGTTATATCAAGATACAGAGGTACACCATGCTTTTTATGATTATTTTTATTTCTCAAGGGGGTATACCATGCTATTAGCTAGCAAATATGTGGGCTTTTGGATTTGTGTTAAAAAACTACTATAAAGTAAATATCACCTAATTAACCCTTCATTTGACCAAATATCAGAGGCTTTACTCCCTATTTTCTTTTGCAAGAACATCCTTTTTGGCAATTTAAATTTCTTAATAATCAGAAATTGTCAAACACCCAAACAACAAACACACATCCAAACACCCTAAATCTATCTTTCACTGCTTATTTAATTATGAGAAAATTGATTGCAGAAAGAGAAGCAATTACCAGATTTGTTAACAAAAATGGAGGAAGAAGCTGTAGAAAACTTAATCATTCGACTTAATCTTATTCTAATGGAGGACGAATGGACTAGACCTTCATCAATTGCAAGCTCTCTATATAACAACACTGATCCATGGTAAACAGAGCACATATTACTAAATCCCACCTCATGAATTCATTTCTTGGTGCGAAAAACTCTATGGTTCATATCATAATCGAGTGAAACTTGAAATGCAAGCCATCATGACATGCGATCATCAAGTTGATGCACATATGTCCATGAAGAATCTTTTGTGGCAACTACAGAGGGCAAAGATATATGTTCATTTATTATCTCTAAACGTACGATGAGATAGGTTGTGATGATTGCATACATGTAAATAGTGTATATGTTAGTCTTATAAGCTCTTCATAATGGAGCTAAATTGATGTGATTGTGTAAAAGAAACAAAGATTCTTACAACTCAAGTTTGACCTGGTCACTTGCTTAAATGTAATAACAAAGTGCATGTATAAAAAGTTTATTACTTAAAGTCCCCAATTGCTAACATTGTTTATTGTTGAAATTGTTAGATCTTAATGTTGAAGTATTGGACCCTTTGTTACTTGATTGTTATTTTGTTGAAATTGTTGATTATATATGAAGAAACTAAGAAAATGTCTAAAGCAGTCTTTCAAGTTTTATATCATAAATGAGAAAATCACGAAAACAAACATATTATGACTTACATGATGACAAATGCTTGTACTAACTTTTACTTGTGTAATGTTTAATATGCAATGACGAAATGAAATTTAAATATACCCGAATCGAATGCACGTAAAAGAAATGAGTTTTATGAGAGGCAGCAGCGGTTTAACGTTTTTGAAGGCCTAAAGCGAAAATGAAATCGGAGGTTTTTTTAAACTTTATCGTTAAAAAACTGTCATCTGTTTTGAAGCACAAGCACTGGTTGATTCAATAATTCCTAAATCGTTTATTCAAAGCAAATCCTAATTGATTCAATTATTCTATATTCTAATAAACTATTTCAAGCACAAAGTTAAAACAAATAAACAATTAGCAATTTGCGAATCAAATTAAAAAAGCAAATACAAAACTTAAACAAATTTAAAACAACTAGCAGTTTACAACTAGTCCATAAAACAAAGAATTAAAGAAAAACAAAACAACAATCAAGCAATTTACCTTATTTAGGAAGATAATCAATCAATAGAGAACTAGCTCAGCCCTAGTACCTAAGCATGACTTTGTTCCTCCACTAGATGTTCAGATGAAATCGAAGTTTAAAGGTTCTTAATCACAATGAAATCAAAGAAGCAAATCTTGACTCAACTGGATGACATCAATGAAGCAAACGAAGGTTAAAGTGTTCTTAAATTGTGACTCCAGTGAAGAAATCAAAATTTTAGGTGGTTGGGTTCGCAAGGGGCAAGCAAAATCGTAGGTGAATGATGAAAACGAACGTGGCAGTTGTTCATCTTAACCTTCTGGCTTTGTTCGTCTCGTTGTTTCAACTCCCCCACCCTAACCCCCCAATCAGAAATCGACCAAAAGCCTATGTTGTATGTTGAAGATTTGGGACCCGCCAACCTAGGCTTCCTTCCTTCTTTCTTTCTTTTCTTTTTCTTTTAATTTATTTAGTTTAATTTAGGCTTGCACTAAAAATAGCTACATACTAAAATTTCTTTTGGTGGTCTGTTAGAATGGGTGGGCCTAAAATCCTATCTTATTTTTTTAAGCTGTTGGGCCGCCCCTAACGAGAGGGAGTCTCGTGGGAATCTTCACAATCAATCAGTTACTCCCATTAGATATAAACGAGGATCACTAACTTTTTTAACTCATGTTTCATGAGCCGTTGAAGTTGCACACATGCAAAAGGGTTGTGAGGTCTTGTTGGTCTAAATCAAGAAAAGAAAGCATAACACATACTGAAGCTATACACAAATAAAAGTCTAATATGATTTTGTATACGCATCTTAATTGAAAAAGTTTTAAGTATGCGAATATAGATAGATACTTTTACCTCATGCCTACACAAGAGGAATTGTTTTCTTCTCATCATAAAGTTATAACACACTTCAAAAATATAGTTATTTTCATGATTTTCTCGTTATATATTATGTTATGTGTGCGTGTGAGTGTATATATTATTGTTATGATATATAATTCCCATTCAGAAAATCAAACAAACAATACTAGACTAATAACTCAATTAATGAACATCTAAATACAAAAGCTACTATGAAGAAGAGCAAGAAGTGAAATATTTATGCCACCTTGACCAAACTCTTTGCATCCTTCACTTCTTTAGCGAAAACAAACCCAAGTTTTCACAACATTATTGTTGCATAACATGTCGGATGTGTAATATCACTACTAGTTTAGAACTACTCTCTCCTAGAACGACTTGAAATTTGAGCTTGTTTTTATTATATGAACCGACTTTTGCAATCGAGCTATGATCTGAGTATGCTATGTTTTGAAAAATATATATGCCTTTTGTCCATTTAACATCTATATGGGTTGTGTGTGTTGATCTTCACACTTAAGGTATCTAATTTGATAGAGCTTGATAACCTAATGGGCTAGTATGTAAATAATGATAGTTAAAAGATTATTCACTCAAGTTTTGTCGTTACCTTAATTCTTCTCTCCTATGTATTCTCTAAGTTCATATTCATCATCAGAGAAGGTGAAAATCTTAACACCGTAAACAAAATTCATCTATCATATCAAGACAAACAACACGCTTAATCAAGATTATCATGACTTCATCTTCATCTACTAACTTTGAGAAGATAGTAACATCATCTTTAAGTAAGTTTAATTAAATTCACTACACTAATTAACTTGGGAGTTGTATAGTTGATACAATACATAAAAGAAATCATTCTACATACTAGTTTTCGTTGACACAACACTTGGTTTTATGGTTCAGTTTTACAAACTCTACTAAGCATATGATGTTGCATAGCTAATCTTTTCTCGCTTGTTTTGCCTCAAATGCACAAAATAAAACACCGAGAAGACCTTATACTATATATCAAATAGAACATATCTATCAATCTTATGGTCCGGTCTATTTTTATACTGTTTTTATTTCCCTACAAAATGCAAACCAAACCATTCGCTACCGTTGGAATTTTGAAACCGACAAATCGAAAACAAAACCGGTTTTTACAAACTCCTAAACCATCAAATCAAGTTATTATCATATTTTCTTACATCAAGAAAGTAATAGCGAAAAAGACGCGTGTGTTGAAATTTTCAATATATGATATTATACTAAAAAATAAAAAATATGTTAATTAAATTATAAAATATAAAAATTAACTAAAATTCATTTCATCGTTTCACATCAGCAAAAAAAAAACAAAAAAAAAAACATTTATCCTAATTGAAACAAAAAGAAAAACATACTAAAAAAATATTAAACTTATAATTTAATAAAATATGAAAAATTAAGTGATTTAGTTAAAACATTTTTTAAATTTGAGTTATCTAATTAAAATACTTTTATAATTTGTTTACTATTTTATAAAATTACTCATCTAGTTTTTACACAACTTCAAAATTTTATAATAAAACATAAATAAAAAAACTAATCTTCCTTTTTCTATTATTTTCGGATTTCAACAGTATGTTCGATCGTTGATTCGTAAACACACAAATTCATCGATGGCGTTTGGATCAACTCACCAAATCATATTTCTCGTGAATCACAATGATCAGTGAACTCATTCGAGATCTGTTAAACTATTGGATTTCGTGATTTCAATCTGATCGAAACTACGAATCAGATCTGAAATTGGGAGATTATTCCTCTGTTACTGTAACTGTAAGAGATCAGATTCGATCTACCGATCTCCGTTAATTGATTGTTTGATGATTTAACGCCATGAAGAAGAAGCTCGATACGCGATTCCCTGCTGTAAGTTTTTCATCCTTCGATTTTATGTCTGATTTTGGATTATCTGTTGTTCGATTTGAGATTACTGATACCTTGATCATAACTATTGCGTTTGAGAAGTTTTTAACTTCAAAATTGATGTGTTTTTTTATAAAAAATTAAAGGGAAAAGGGGCCTAGCAGAAAGAGAACATTGTTGGTGTGAGAAAGAAATAGGAAGAGTGAGTTATGTGAGAGTGTAGCTATTTCTTTGAATGATTAGAGTAAAATTGTGTGATTGAACAGTCAGAATCAACTATGACTATGGGATTAAGCTTGATCGTCATAGTTCTACAACAAATACATACTTTGTGTTTAGCTTTGAATCATTATTAATTCTAGAAGAGTAGAAGCTGTATCTAGTTTAATTTGTTTATATGGTTGTGTGTGAAACTGTGAATGATATGTATATCCTCGATGCATTCAAACTGATAGCTTGAGTTTTGATCTGAACTATATAGGGTAA
Organism: Flaveria ramosissima; assembly: GCA_025215565.1. NCBI lineage: Eukaryota > Viridiplantae > Streptophyta > Magnoliopsida > Asterales > Asteraceae > Flaveria > Flaveria ramosissima. Next base: position 47,794,433 of record CM046032.1, read on the forward strand.
TTGTAATGTTCTGCTAGGGTTTGAGTTTGGTATCTTGGTGTAAAATTGACCAATAGGTGGACAACTTTCTTGTGATTTGCATATCTATTTCATCTAGGCTTGAAGCTTTTCATGGTAGTTGTTAATTATTATGTGGTTTTATCAATTGTATCTTATTCATGTTAGTCTATAATTTTTTTCTGTTTCACCGAACGCATACCAATTTCACTAAGAAGTAGAACCATCATACCAGACTGTTAATCAACTAATTAATCTTTATGTTATTAGTCGTGTGCATTGTAAAAAAAAATTTCGTGACAGATTTATTAAATCCGTGTGATTCTTAGATTTAAAACTAGTTGCGAACCTATAAATTCTTTAACTTGTTTTGAAAAGGTAACTACTTTCTACTTTTGCAATTATGAGAACGATCATCCTTAATAGTCCACGTCATGATAATTGAAGAATGACGTAAATTATAATCCCTTCTATTGCTTTGAACTGATTATTTGCAGGCACGGATCAAAAAGATAATGCAAGCCGATGAGGATGTTGGAAAAATAGCCATGGCAGTGCCGGTTTTAGTTTGTGAGTTTTTAGCTTATCCTTTAGTTTCGATATTAGACAATTAGTGTTTTTAATCTTGTATAATAATTTGCAGCCAAAGCTTTGGAACTGTTTCTGCAAGACCTTTGTGATCGTACATATGATATAACTCTACGCAGAGGTGCAAAGACTGTTAACTCACTGCATTTGTAAGTCCTGCTTCCAACCATTTATAAAACACATTTTTCAAAGTGAATTCTGAGGATGTAAAGGGTTTAGCTATTAGTGTTTTTGGTAATTTGAACCATCACGTTATGGCGTTGGTGACATGAGAAACACATGTTGAGGAATTTAGCATGTAGTTAGCTGTTAACAATTTGTTTTGAGGGTATGTTTAGCTTTTACTCTTAAGAAAATAAACTCTCTTTGAAAGAAAAGGCCTGTTTGTATGACAAAGCTTTAGATTTGATTTAGGAAAAGTAAGCTCCAAAAAGATAAGCTACTTTGAATAGTTTTCAAAACAAGCTTGCATGACTAATAAACAGAAATCACCAATTTACTCTTTACTAATCTTGCCAAACATACCTTAAGCATATTTGGAACATTTTTAGACTGAAAATAATGTCCCGTCAATTACCTTGAGGATGAGAAACAGAGACTTGTATTTCGTTTGACATATGCTCAAAAACATTAAACATATTAAAATTTCAGTCAAATTAATGAACTAAAGAATAAAGTTGGTGTTCCATATTATCATCTTGTCCTTGTACAAGCTTGTATATTGATTCAATACCTTTTTATGTTTGCCTCTCATATTTTTTTTTGTGACTGACTTTTTAGTGCTTGAAACTCTGGTTCTGAAAAAAATCAAATTATCATCATTATTATTTTTATTCAGAAAGCACTGTGTGCAAAGCTACAATGTGTTTGATTTTCTGAGGGAAGTTGTGAACAAGGTCCCTGACTATGGTCATTCTGATGCTGGCGTTGATGATCGCACCATGATAAAAAGGAAGTAAGAATTCTCTCTCATCCTCCAAATTCCTTATTAAGTTGAGCTTGTAATCAATTTTTTCATCGAGGTTACTCTGTGGAGTTATTTAAATAATAATTATGAGAATTCAAAATTTCTTTTCAGGAAAGCTGCTGCAGATGATATGAACGAGAGCGATGAAGAGTCAAAGAGAAACAGGATGGTAATAGTCTCTTTTCATCAAACTTCCCTACATAATAATCAAATTGTGCATCATTAAATTATCCCTTTATACTGATAAACTTGAAATGTGACGCATCAGTAATTTTAGTTCTCTCGGATACAGTATTTACAAGTAAATTGTTGGATGTTTCTAGACTCACGTTTAATCGTTTATTTTTCTCATCTTTATCCCTATTTAACAGAAATCTATATCACATTGTTGCTGTTTAAATATTTCTTCTGTCATTGATAACCTAAACACAAGTAAATGTGTCTTCTTATATACATACCAGTGTACTAGTTCTCACCTTCATGTAGCTATTTACTTATCCAGAGTATTTCTCAATTTGTCTTAGCTATATATTTTTATAAATGGTGTCAATCTGGATCAATTTGCATCTTAGTGTTTACCAAACTGGATGGTCACCGAAAACTGGAGGTGGCAAGATGGACAGGTCGGTTGGTCAGGTCACATGTCAAAAAGAGTTCAGGTTCACAAGCCATCTTTTAGTACAAGTCAAAACATGTCTTGTTGGCCTGCAAACATTTATTTGTCTATTTTAATAAATTCTTTTAGTTATTTAATGTGTTAGTTATGACTACAAAAACAATTTGATTACAACAACAATCTAAATCTTTGCATTAGAGGGTTGTATAACTTTCAACCCACTTGAGTCGTTCCCATGCTAGCTAATTTTTTAATTCGACCTGTTGAGAACCCAAAACGACCCATATATTTATAAATGGATTTGATGCAGAACGAAGCAAGTCAAACAAGCAGCAATGGTAGGGGCAGAGGACGGGGTAGAGGAAGAGGCAGGGGCCGTGGCAGAGTAGCAGCAGAAAGAGAGCCACAGCCACCACAGACAGAAGTAGAACCAGAAATCTTCACATCGGTTCAAGCTAGCAACGCCAACAAGCCAGACCTGAACCAACAGGAGGAGACTGACCCCCACAATTTAGAGTCACCCAAGCCAATGAAAGGTGAAGTGGCTGGCAGTGACGGTGGTCTGAACTTTGACCTGAATGCCGGGCTTGATGACACCACAAACAAAACAACCAATGTACTGGATGGAGGAGCCACCCTACAACCACCTACACCTACACCACCACAGGTGGCTCCTGGTAGTGGAGGACCTGGCGGTTCATCATCAACACAGCCTGGTGAACTTAAAGACGGAAATGATCTCGGGTTGTCACTATCAGAAATGGACAGGATGGCAATTGACACTCACAATCTGGCACAAATGAACTCAAGGTTGGATGAAGAAGATGAAGATTATGATGAAGAATAAAACACCCACTAGACTTCTGTGTTGCTAACTGGGTAAGAAAGTGAACTTAAAGATGTTTTTTTTTTTTTTTTTTTTTGTATTTTAGTTTTTTATGTAATATAATCCATGTATGTTTGTCTTTGTTGCTAGTTGTTTCTACCCTAAAATGCCAAGAAGTACTGCAATTGACTTGTGGATTTCTATGATCCATGTTGGTGCCTTTAAAGGCATTTGCTTTTTTTTTTTCTATCACTAAGTTCTTCCAATAACCTAGAATTGATGCCAATATTCTCAAACTTTGAAGCATTCCCATAACTTAAAGATCAATAAAACCGTCTACATCAGTAAGGGAACGGGTGCCCCGGCTGCTGCCCTTTTCATTGGTTGTTGCCTTCTTCGTCACCGAGACTTTGATTACGATGTACTTGGTATCACGGGCATTCTCTACAAACAATTATTCTTTATTCGAGATTGACATGAAGTAATGACCTTTTTTTATATAGTACTGTGGTTGTTAATTAATTGATTTGCGATTAAGTTTGGCCTATGAAAGTACAACCAGACCAATGTGGACCTTAAAAACTATTCACAACCTCTTCGAAATCAATAGTAGTCAGGACCTATGGAAGAAGTCAGAAGTCGTGAAGTCAACATATAACCATGACATTACAAGTGGAATGACATGTTCATGTGAGAAAAAAACCTCGAGTCCGAAATAAATGCTTGTCAAAGCAAGGTTCATAATGAGAAGCTCATCATTGCTATAGTAGATGAACATATTAACGAGCAGCACCATGACATTGGGTGTTAAGGAAGTACCCTCGGCGTGACTTAGCACCCGCCTTGCAGAGTGTCCATCGTTTCACAATCTGACGTACGCAAACTTAACTTGCACTTTGTGTAGAAGTTTGTTTCCTACAACTTGAACCCATAACTTCAAGGTCACAATGCAGCAACCTTACCGGTTACTTCAAGGCACGTTATCTTTTGTGGCATTAGACAAATTCTATATACTTCATTTGAGGACTAACCCATGCATTCAATGCTCCTGCATTCAATACTGAAATAGGACATACTCAAAGGCACTCTTACCCTTAATTCTCTCGCATTTAATACTCAACTACAAATATTCTCCTGTTTACTCTTACGTCCCTAGAAAAGGCTAACTGTGTCACTTTCTGTTATATATCTATTAAAATTCTGAACCTTACAAGTCTTTTGTTGCAGCATTTGAGAATTTCCCTTTTAATAACATAACATGACCCGACGAACTGTAACTCTATAGAATTTCCCTTTTATTCTGATGACCATACTATAAGCTACACAAAAAAGTCTTCGTTCTTCCTCAATCACAATTGTTTGTTTGCATACTCTAACAGGTCAAACACGCAACATAAAAGAAAAAAGACAATAAAGAAGAGCATGTCAAACGGGTCAGAAGTTACCGCAACTGTATTACTATCACATAAAACATGGTTTGGGTTCAGAAAATTATATTGTTTCTAAACAGAAAATGCAATATTTGTCTTCAAACAATCTCTTAAATCAATACAACTTCCACTTTCATATATTTGTACAGTACAATCCGGTAACACACACCTTGTATAGAAAATCAAGAACACCAAAAATGATTATGAGATGGAAAAAGGTTGAAACAAATAATCAAATATCAAATTTTTAATAATTTGAAAAATAAATAATTTAAATCAAAAGTAATCAGATTGAACCTGCAAGAGTTCAAGTTGTGCTAATAACTTTGCAACTGTTGGTTTCAATTGTGTTTCACCATTCTGTGCAATATCAATCAACACCACCTGTGCCATTGGTCCATATTTGACTCTATGATCTTCAACTCTAAAAACTCGTTCCAGTATCCAAACGGCCTTTTCTCGAGTCTTTAGACTCCCACATTCCAACACTTTTATAATCGCTTCGATTCCCGCCATTTTTTCAAGAAAACCACACCCGTTTTCCCAGATTTCATCTTGCAAAAGAGTCGATAAAGCCTCAAGAACAGCTTCATCAGCTTCCCTTTGATCGCTTTCCAAGATTTTTATCAGTGGAGGAACTGCACCCGATTTCACCAAACAAAAAGTGGTTTTCACAAAACAGTAACCATTATGAACTTCACAAAAGGCATCTTTAGAAGGAGGAACACACAGCCACGTTGACTTTTTTGGTTTTCTGAGATTTAAACAATTCTTCGATAATTGAGCTAGCGAGGTCGCAGCTCTACTTTTGGCGATTATTGGCCCGTCTGTCAGAATCTTTAAAAGAACGGGGATTACACGATTTTCACATGCGTAAAGCTGTAGTTTTACATTCGATGAGATAGTAAATCTCATTAATACCCCTGCAATATTCTCAATCAATTGTGGTGACAATGGTGTAGTTGAATTCGCCTGTTTTGAGCTCACGATTGACACAAGAACAGGTAACAAGTTCGCCTTTTTGAGTATGTCTGTAGCTTTCTTATCATTAACAGGAATATTACACAGAATCCCAGCAGCTATAGCTTTTTCATTCTCAGATGTTGAAGATGAGAGGATGTTTACAATTGTGAGAACATGAGTTTCTCCCAATTGTTCCATAAGTTCATCTGATAACTCTTTAGACAAGGTGTAGATTAAGTTGAAGGCACCAACTCTAATTTTAGGATTTGGTTCAGTAAGAAATGGTAAAAGAAGTTGAATCGATCCATTTTCTTTCATTTTTCTCCTGACTTTCGACGCCCTTGGATGAGAAACAATGCTGTTTAAAGCTTCCAAGAGATGAATTTGAATAACGGGACTTGAAAGATTAAGAAGTGAGAACATTTGAAGAGCAATATCATGCTTGACAAGCATATCATCGGATTTAGCAATCCGTGCTAAAATGGCGGATGCAGGTTCACGAAGAGTCATGAGAACCGATGTCACAGAGAACAGGAGTTGAAGAAGTGAGAGTACGATTCCTGAATTGATTAACCTCTTTGTGTTTTCTTTTAAAGTTGATAAATTTTGCAGTGCACTTAATGATGATAATTTAGCTTCAAGTTTTCCTTCTTTGAACATTTTAACTAATGGTGGAATTGCACCATCTTCTCCAATGGAAGCTCTGGTTTCGTCTCTAAGTTCCATTCTTGAAATCGCTGTTGCCATGAGAATTTTACTCATGTCGGACCCTGTAACCATATCAAGAAAAGGGATTTACTAGAAAATAATATAATTTGACCCGTTTGCGATTAAGTGCAAGTCAAATTGACTCATTCATAAGTAAAAGTGTTGAAGATGCCAATTAAGGTTTAATTTAATTACCTTCCGTTAGGTACTTGATTAGCGGCTTGAAATAACCAGCTTCTGCCATATGAAGTGCATTTTGGGTATTGCTTGATAAAGCAGCCAACAACTTTCCTGCGTCATGGGAAGCTGTTTGATCTTCACCATTAAAAATGGAAACTAACATAACTATGCATCCTTGAATTCTTCCGATCCTTCTTCTTACAGCCGACACATCAGAAAGAGTTGACAACAAGCCTACTGCTTCCCTTTGTTCATCCTGATCACGAGTCAATGATTTGACCAGTGCTGATAAATAGTCAACCTCTGCCATCTTGCTCTGCATGATATTTGGCTATGTAAAATACATACACAATAACGATGCAAGTGACACTTTTAACCCATTTACTTATGAATGGACTGATTCAGGTAATGCTTTATCTCTAAACATCGAATAAAAAATTTAGCTACAGGGGAAATATATTAAATGGGTTGAAAATTTACCGATGCATAAAACCTCTTAATATATACTCAAAATATAGTTTTCTATTTGGAAAAATTCTAGTTTTAATCATATTTAGTATACTAGTCATTTAAAATGAAAAAACCGGGCAAAAGAGTGCTTTGGCAAACCCAGTGCAACTTGAAACAAAAATGACTCATTTTTACCTGAACCCGTTCCCAACCTGCACGACAAAACCCATTTTGCCACGTCTAACAAACAGGGCTGATGCACATGAATGGACAGATATGGTCGACACAGAGTTATAGATTTCATACTTCACAGATTACAATAATATGTAGTACTTCAAAAGAATGAAACTGAGGATGCAACTGAACATACCTTAATTTCATCATTTCGTGCAATGATGCTTCTCAGGTTTTTAATGATACTCAACCTATTAACTGAATTTGTAGAACTCAACCGACTGAACAAGATTGGGATAACACCTTCAGTATCAATCCATTCAATAGTAGCCTTATTATCACTTATCAATATGTTTAAAGCAAAAAGCGCAACTTTTAACTGTTCATCGTTTCCACACTTGAGATACAAAACAACATCTTCAATACTATTACATGAAAAACTTTCTTCCACTTCAATTATCTCCTCAACAATATTATCATCTTCTTCCGTTACAACATCATCTAGAAAATCTGACTTACAAGAAGAACTTGCAGCACTAAACTGCACACCACTCATCATTTCTCTCCTCAAAGCCTCAAGTTTTTCTTTACCGTTCATCGACACATCATGACTAGCAAACAACACAAGGCCTATCGATCTGCCAAGATTTTCTGTGATTTCTTCAATTCGTTTGTTTGGTGAAGATACATAACGAGGACTCGCAACCAAAGCCTTAGCCCTTTTCAACTCGGTTTCAAGAGATTCAACAGCTTTTCTAATGGGAGAAGTCTCCATGATCTTATTTTCCTTAAACTCACTAAGAACCACGCTTAATTTACGCGTAGAATGAGATAATTCCGAAAAAGTTAAGGAATCTTTTGTTACACTACTACTAGCCTCATCAGCATCATAAATATCAGAAACACTTTTACCCTCCATTTCTTGACAACCCCAGATGAAAAAAAGAACAGTCTTTATACAATATCACCAAGTAAACTGTAGACAAACAAGACTAACACCCACCTGGGATTCAAAAACTGGAATTATGCCTCGAGATCAAGCATAACTGACCAAATTTTACGCAATCTTACCAGATTACACTGAACTAAACTAAGACAGAAATCAAGAAAACCACTTTCGAATTTCGTTTAGCCAATTCGACGAAAACTTGGTGAGCAAAATTCAAGCAATCTTAGACTAAGACAGAAATCAAGAAAACTGCTTTCGATTTTGTTTAGGCAATTCGACAAACACTTGGTGCAAGATTCAAGCAATCTCAAACAAAGACAGTTATCAAGAAAAATACTTTCGAATTCGTTTAGGCAATTCAACAAACACTTGGTGATCAACTGAGCAAGATTCAATCAATCTTAAACCAACACCCAAATCAAGAAAAACACTTCTGATTTCTTTTAGGCAATTCAACAAACACTTGGTGAGCAAGATTCAAGAAACCCACTTCTGATTTCACTCACGCAATTCAACAAACACTTGGTGTGCAAGAACAACTGAACATATGCATCCAACCCAAACGGCAACAAAGGTTATCGAAAGCTCCAATATTGAATTTTTTGGATATTATCGTCTCCTCCAGACGTGAAATACAAAGTGTGATTGTTTGACAGAGGATTGAAGGCAGAAGATACAAGATGAGTGGAGGTTGACTCGGTCGTCTTGTGGGATCATTTTCAAACTTATTACGTTGAAGAAGAAATGAAAAAGTATAAATAAAGGGTGAGAAACTTCCGATTGACGTGACATTTGGGAGAGACAAAAGGAAAACAACAAATTGTCGAATGTGCGAACGCCGTCGGACGGCCGTCGGCGGCTGATCGGAGATTCGCCGGAGTATTTTAATGGTGGTAGGTGTTAACTAACGAGTGGGTGGACTCAAATTATAGTTGTAAATTGTTGTAATCATCGTCATCATCATCGGTTGTTTGATTTTGAGGTCATATAATATAATAACCATATACTTTTTAATCAATTTAATATTTTACTAGATGGACAATGGATTAATTTTGGGTCCGGATATTGGGACACCATCTTATTATAAATCAACAATCTCAGATTATTATACGTGTTGTGTAGTTTTATATGAGATGTATAACTCCTCTTACATCCTTGTATTTTCCCTTGTATTCATGTTGAATTTTGCTATACGCGTTATATAGACATATATGAGGTTGTATAGGGGTCGTATATAATTACATGGAGCGTATAGCCGTCTAACAACCCCTAGAAATTTTTTCGTTTTCAATGTTGTCGATCCTATACGTTTCATATAGCTCTTTACAAGACGTATAAAGAGTGTTGATTTATGATGTGAGTGTTATAATATTAGAACCCTTACTTTTATAGGATTAAATAGTACACTCTTTTTTATTATACTAAATTGGTCAGCAACTTTGTAGAATCACTTTTAGTTACAAACAAAATTTGTTTATATATATAAATATAGATTATGAACCGTTAATTTACATAAATGTAAATTAAAGGTTGTGGTATTTAGTTGTGTTGTATAATTAATTATTTATGTCTGATATACATATATGTAAAATAACTTAAACATCACCAAACTTAATTATAATTATGTAGATTAATGGTTTTTTTGGTTCTTGAAAACAAATGATTCTAATGATGCTAATCCTATATTAAATAGTTTATTATTTTAAATCTAAACTCCGAACCTAAATATTAATAAAAAAATCTAACAAATAAAATCACAATAAAGTGAAAAGATAAAATCTAACAAACATATTTATGGATGTTGTGTAACGTGATGACCGTAACGTGATGACTATAATGTAAGTGTGGACTAAATCTTACTAAAGCAAAACAAATCAATTCATTTCAATTTCACATCATAGTTATCACGTATTCACGTTACACAACTGATACACATGGGTTTGAGTCGGCTTAAACTGATGTGGGGTTTGCAGACACAATCGAATTTTCTTTCGTGTTTGATTATGTGTGTGAATCTTGATTAATTCATTGTTTTGTTTGAAAATCTCCATGCATACCATCAAACTCATGACTTGTTCTTGTGTGTGTGTTTTTTAGAATTGTAGTTATGGTTTGAATATGTTTGTATAATTGTATGATTATGTCTTTTAGATCGATAAAATTTGTTTGTTTTAAGTTTCTTATGGACGACGTACGGTGGAGGTCGATGGTGATTGGCTTGTGGTTGTCGTGGTGGCAAGTTTACACTTAAAAGAGTAGTTGTGCATGAACCACGAAGACACTTTGTATGGAGCTTAAGAATTATTAATTATTAATATTATATATATTACTTGCAAATTAAGTTTTAGAAATAATATAGTTTTGGTTTTCTTAATTGAATTATCAAATATATTTCTATATTACAGTATCGCCACTGAAGTTTATACTTCGAAATTTTGTGTTATATTTTATTTAAGTTATTTTTTCTTTGCTTTTTTGTTTTAACTAAACTACTTTGTTATTCCTAAATTTTAATCAACTTAATTTTTTTTTCTGTTTAAACCAACCATAAGCTTTTCGTTTTTTATTGGTAAACTAGCTTTAGTAAACCCGTGTGTTACACGGGTTGAATAAAATAAAAATATTAAAATAATAAAATTTATTAATTATAAAATGATATTCTAAGATATGATATAAAAATATCATTTTTAAAAATTTTCTTATTATAACTCGTAATTTAACTATTTTTTAAAAATACCAATTTTAAATTTTTTTGCATTTTTAAAAAGTTTTATGCTTTAGAATTTTTTTTATTTTATTAAAAATTTATATTTTTAGAATATCATTAATAATAGATCTCTTTTTTAATTTATTAAATTTAAAAAATATTAAAACTATTATTAATATTTAAGATAATTAATTAATAGGAGAGAGATGTGAGAAAATTTTGGTGAAGATGATTGTGGTGTTGACACGTGTCATTCCAAGATACTCTTTTATTAGAGTAGGAAGATAAAAAACATGAAAAAACGTAAATTACTTGTCTTAAGATGTTCAAAGTATATAAATTATTAAATTGGTAAATTAAATAAAGAAGTTTATAGAAGGAATAACAATAATAATAAATAAATCCCGGCAAAGGTAAAAGAACGTATAAAAGCAAGAAAATATTAAAGAAGAAAAGTTTAAAAGAAGACCCCAAATTCCTTCCACACACATTTTCTTTTGATTTTTTAAGCCATCTTTCATTTACTTCTTTTCTTATTATGAATGTGTTTACATAATAAGGTACAATTATTTAAATACTTTCAATGACAAGCTTACACACGTTTACACATCTTTAGTTGAATTATATTAGTTGTAGATTTTACATGTTTTCGATCTTTTAACTTAGTGTAAACCTTTTATCTTAACTAAGTGTAAGCTATGTTTTATTGAATACAGTTAAATGAGCGATCAAAGATGTTTTTTTAAACATTAATAGATATACTTTACAAAAAAATATATAATATTGGTTTGAATCTCTACAAGTACATGTTGATAATGTGGTTTAGGAGCAAAATATTTTTTGTTGTTCATAAAGAAGAATAGTATAGTCTCACTGTGATCATTTTTAGTTTAGCAAGTCTCCTTGAAATATATGCGTTCTTAAAAGAATTACATATTGTTGTTCTAAGTAGCTTATTACTGAAATTAATCATTCAACTAATTTACACACTATAAGGAATATGCCATTTGAAATGAGAACCAATATTCAATAAAATGTTATATTCTTCTATTTTTTTAACATAAAAATACCATTCTAATAATAAAACTACAACATGAGACAAGTATTTGAAGTCCAGGGGTGTTAGTGGGTCTAAAACCGGACCTGGCCGGTTTCGTAGCGACTGAGACAACAATCGTAAAAATAGCAAGATAGAATACTGCACTGATTATTAGGGCTGTAAATGAACCAAACGTTCCGATCGTGAACTTTTCAGATGGAAGTTTGTTTATCTTCGCTCATTTAATAAATAAATAAACACGAACAAGAAAATTTGCTCGTTAAGATAAACTAACGAACATAAAAAGACGTTGTGCATTTATGTTCGTAAACGTTCGATAATGTGTTCATTTGTGTTTGTTAATTTATATATTTTATATTTTTATTTTACTAGTTGTAAGTTTTTAAAAATGTAAAACTCAAGTTATACTATATGTCTCTGCCAACATCTCCTTTTTAATTATTTTCAACTTCAATTCATGCTAGTTTGATAAATTTCGTACTTTTTTGTTAGTTATATATAAGATAATTATTTCAAATATGTTCGGATAATTATGTTAAGTTTGTATTAAAACTTGACGAACTTTAGTTTTTGTTCGTTTATGTTCATTAATACTTGTTAGTAGTATGGCTATAGCTTTTGATCCTACAAAATCATCTCATTACAAGATTGTTTATTCTCATGAGGAATCTGCTTTTGCCTATAGTAATACCGTTTGTTTAGAGATATATTCATCAGAAACAGGCAATTGGAGTGTTTGTGGTAAGGCTTTTTAGTGGAATATCATTTTCGAGGTTTGATAGAAGGGTGATTTACTGGCGTGATGCGTTTCTATGGGTTTGCAATCTTGAGGTGCATCATTTAGATTTTGAGATGGAGAATCCGCGTCTTTACGCTTTATACAAGTTGAAAACCGTAGGATCTTGAATGGTTCAGTTCACCCAAGATCGGCAGGACAAATAATTACTAGGTTCAGTCTATAGTTATGATGATAAACTAGTTCTGTCTTGTGATTGCTTGCTTCTTGTTATGATGGCACAACCTTGGTCTCCTTTGAGGATGAATGTTTATGAGATGAAGAATGACTTCAATCTGGCACAAGATACCGCATAAAGCATTGCATAAAAAAATAGGTAGTCGAAGGTGGGTAAATCGTTATTGGATAATAGACGGGTCAAAATACACTTTTTGATAAACATTCTTCGTATTTGTAAAACTAGAGGTGGGATTTTGACCCGTTACCTATAAAGATGTCGATTTCAGTTATGATTCTTTAGCACGTCAAAGTTCAAACATACTATGGTAAAAGATTCAACAGAAAAGATGATGGATCAAACAGGTGTAGTCATCCACTACTTCATACAGACTTGACTTTTGTTTGACATTTTAAACTTAGTACTATGGAATTCAAATTTAACAGTGGTTTTGCAAATCCAAGATAGTGATACTGTTTCATATAGTTCAAATCTAGTTACCAGTTTTTCTTCCTACAAAATGAAACACTAATGTCGCCGACTTAGAAGTCAAAAAGCTGACTCGATCGACACTTAAAATCAAATAGAGCTGTTTTCCTTACTAACACTGCAGATTCTTACATAACCTGAGCTTCAGTGTATATGTCAAGCAGATGTAATAACTTCAGCTAATCTTCTTTTAAAAAGCTTTTTGTGTATATTGAAAAAGGTTTAAAATTCAGTCTTTTAGCGTTAGTATCTTCATCATGAGAACTACAACCAAAATCTGAATGAACTCAAATATTGCATTAGAAAGACATCAGCGATTTGCAGGTCAAAAACACACTTTTGGATAAACATTCTTTCTACTCTAATACTAGTGGTGGCATTTTGACCCGTTAGACAAGCTAAGATAAAAGCTTTAACCAAAAAGAAGTTAGGCCAAATGTCTGAATGGGTCAAGGAGTTCGAAAACCATTTAAAAGTATATTTTTGAAGGAAAAAGCAGTAACCATTTGTAGAATCATATATGGTGTTTGTTTTAATACAGCTCCGATATGTTCAGTTGTGATGCTTGGCATGTGTTCTTGTTGCTAAGTGAGCCATGAGATGCATCCGGTGCCTTAAAAACCATGATGTGGCTACTTTCTTTGCAGCTTGAATCTAGATACAGGCTTTGATGCAGGTGCAGGTGTTTGACCCTTTTGACTGTTCTCGATGTTATCAGTGCGTTCCACAATAGACCCTGTAAAGGCCTGCAAAAAACCAAAAAAAATCATTGCTAAGAGACGCGTATGATATTTCTTGAGTCTAAATATGCTTGCAATGTAAAAAACTTGCCTTGCTTCTATCATTGCTTGAGCTCAAACCAAAATTGGATACCTGCAAAACATATAATGGCAGTTGTCATTACCATCACACATACAAAGGCAGTGTTTGTTTTGCATGAGCAAATCTGTGCACGGGTTTGATAATTGATAGCATGATGGAAGGCAGGGACCAATACAAATATTTTTACCTCCTTTGACACAGGTGCAGCAACACTTGTTTTGCTACTGATATTGCTCGAGTTTGATGCTAAGGTTGAGACCTTCAAAAGATGTAATGTCCACAGCCATTAGCATTTTCATTAGATTTATCACAGAACGTAGAAGCGGCAACATGTGCGGGTCAGGTAAATGGGTCAGAACAGTTTTAGTCTGAAATAAATCAGTTTTTTAGAAAGGCCATGAAGCAGGTTATTTTTTGTACAAATCAAAACAGGTTGAGCCAGATTTATCCACATATCCTTTTGTCCATTTTTTTAAAATTATAATATTTAAACTGTGTTATTATGATTACACAAACAATAGTAGTGCAAAAATAATTCAAATCTTTGAATAAGACCGATTTGAGACTGCATTAAATAAGACTTTGGGCTAATTTCCACCTGTTTGACCCCTTTGACATGTTCTCCTTCCTGGTGAAAAAATTTCATCTAACCCGTTTGAGATATAAACACAATCCATATTGACCCATTCTTAAGTAAACAGGTCAAAACTTCCATCTCTACCTCATTTCGTGACACAGGTGTGCGGGGCAAACTCTCCTTCAATTTATTATGCTCTACAAGCCTCACGGGAATGTTCGATCCACTGGGTGTCGGAACTTTAATATGTGAATCTGGGTCATGATAACAAAAAATAACAATTACCGGTTTATATTTGACGATGATTGTACATACAACAAGCTCAAAACGGGTCTGGTCTAATCAAACTATATGATTTTTTATCCAAATCAAATGATGAGAATAAATAGAGAATAGACACTAATCTTGATTACAAAATATGCCAAAACGCAGAACCCAAACACAGTTCTGAACATATGCCACATATCCCTAATGCATAAAAATCCTAATGAGAGATATGTTAACAGCAGACTGACCTTTTGATACAGGAATATCTGGCGACACTTTGCGCTGCAAGATTCAAGTAAACATGTATTTAATAACTTAATTATAATTTGTAGAATACAAAAAGACGTCTGTTAGTTAGACTTCCAGTAGCTTATAAAAAGGTAAATAAAATCATTCAAATGACATAGAG
Source organism: Flaveria ramosissima (assembly GCA_025215565.1). Classification (NCBI taxonomy): domain Eukaryota; kingdom Viridiplantae; phylum Streptophyta; class Magnoliopsida; order Asterales; family Asteraceae; genus Flaveria; species Flaveria ramosissima. Next base: position 47,809,565 of record CM046032.1, read on the forward strand.
TATAAGAAAGATTAGCTGCTCAACTAAACGGTTTAGACAAGTCTTGTTGAGTGTAAATTTGCAAGTATATTTGCTTATTGGGTGTTCATTATTGTCAAATAATTAAAAGCATCTATTTAATAAACAGATGTAGTAAATATTTAACACGTCAAGACCTTACCTCTGAATTTCTAACCTCAGGTTCGATAGCCATTGAACTTATAAGTTGACTAATATCATCTTCTTCTTTCCCTTCACCTTCTTCTTTCTCTTTAACTTCTTCAGCAATTTCAGATTCAAGTTCTTCTTTTTCAAGTTCATCGATCCGGGATAATATTCGAGCAAAATCGTCTTCGCCTGAAATTCATATTTTACTCAAGACCTTCAGTCAGTTATGTCTAAATATTTACAAATTTTCACCTAGACAAAATACAAGAGTCAATGCATGATTTATAATAATTATGCAGTGGCACTTCTACCTAGCAAGTATAGCCTGATCACACTTTAGTTTCATTTGTCATTTTAAAAAACATAAACAAGAGGTAGTATGGCCATTCAATCATTTTCCAATGACCATTTGGCCACAGATGTAGGTGATTAATGGCCTAAGAGAAAGACCTTTTATTTCATGGCCTAACATAACTCATAATACATATTGGTGGCCTCAATATGTGTTATCGTTTCTTATAACTAGCTCATCATGATTGTACGTCCAAATATGCAAAAAGAAATGACGATTTACTAACATTTATCCACAAGGTTATACATCTAGTTCAAACCAAGACATCATATAATAAGAAATATGAACCTGCTGTTGTGGCCTTATCTTCATTAGAAGCTTCATCAACATAGTCTTCTCTTATTTCTACAATACCCTCCTGTTCAGATCATCACCCAAAGATATTAATACAGTGTATCTATCTTTTCCAAAACAAAACATTGGGAAGCAATAACTCATATAGATATATTATGATATTCTACATAAGTTGGTGGATGCAGTTCAATAAAGATGCAACATTGCAGCGATGGCATCGACTCACTATACACGTGCAAGAAGCATATTACTAACATATATGAACACTTGTAAATGCAAAATAAGTACAAGCCATTCTACACCTAGTTTACAATAACAATGCAATAATCATGGGTCTACAAAAAGAAACACATATTTCTTTTTGTTCTCCGAGGGGAAAAAGTTGAAAAGGGGAATTAGGTTTCTCAACAGAACAGTTTGTCAGTTTTCTCTACCATTTCCAAAAACATAAAATAAGGTAAATGCAAATGAAGAAAAAATTTCCAACTTGGCAAGGGGGAGAGTGTAGATGTAATTCTGCTCAACCGTTCTTAAGTTAAGTATTTTTAGGTGCAAATATAAGTTCAACTGTTAAAGGGGAAATGGTTTCCACAAAAGAAGTTTGATGGTTTGTTGATCTCTTTTTTAAAAGACAACAATCTTAAAAATTCTAATTCTTCTAAAGCCTTCCCATATAGCACACAACATCAACAATGAAATTAGGTATAATTAAATAGCCAACAACTCTACCTTCTTTTTTAGTGTTTCAAATCATAATTGTGGAGACTACATGCAACAATTCTACTCTTTGATGATATGAAATTCCAAGTATTTAATTTACAATTGATTAAAGAGAATAACTTACTGCAGCTTCCGTAGCTGTCTCATCAAAAAACGAGGCCTCAAACTTGAGATCCTTAATTACAGCATTAAGTGTTTCAATCTTTGACTCTAGATCCTTTCCTCTTCTTTTCAGAATCTCAACTGTTTGCTTGGATGTTCTTTCAGCATAGTAACCTTCTCCTAATAGAACCTGCAAGTAAATTGGATAGGACTCATAAGTTCTAGATATTAGTTATAGAAGTTTATTTTCATGCCACAGCCTTTTAAGAGGTTGCACAAGAGTAAAATTCACTCTTTTTCCCTTCCAAACTTGGCAATATAAGAGGTTATAAATATTACCAACAAACATAAAATAAAGTGTGAATTCTAAGCAGAAGTATTTGTGAGCACCCAAAAAATGAAATTACCATGAATTCATTGGTATGTATCAATCTGCCAGGAAAGAAAGCTGCCTTTCCAAATGGAACCTGCAAAATAACAAGGAAACTCTTGTTATAAGAAAAATGATTACCTCTTAAAATATGTGTTAACTAATATCAATCAAACCACAATGAAGATGTTCAAAGATGCTCTTCCTAAACAACAACAATCCCAATTTTTATTATCAAAATCAGATTTTGAGATGCAGCAAATAACTGCCATGAGAACAGTTATCAAAATAAGTGTTAAACTACGCAACTGTGGCAAATCTTATACAGTTATACCAGTAATTATCTAATTATCTACTAATACTGATAACAAATTCACAATGAGAAGATAACACTAAACACCATAGTTAAAGATTACCCAATAGTTAACAAAACACAACATGAATGTTTTGCAATCACATGCTATAGCAACAAAATCACACTCGAATCGAAAAGTATCAAACTTGCCATTATATCATGGTGCAATTGATCAGGAAGCTTCTTAACGAGATTAACAAGACTGGTGTTATCATCAAGGAATGCTTGCAGCTGTTGAACCTCTTTCTGACGTTCGGATATCACTTCTTGAACATGTACGGACGCTTTTTGAGCATCCTCTGGTGCGAAAACTGAAGATAACGATGTCACCGTTCCCTTCACAGGTTCACCCATTGCTCGATCGCCCTGCTTTCAGTTCGAAATTTCAACCAACTGTTTCATTTTATGATGAATCACAAGTGAAGTTGATCAGTTCATTAGAGGTTTGTTAATTCTGTATAAAGTTCACCAATTGTTTATGCTCAACGAAGACGAAGACTGAAACCAACCTGAAAATGAATACCAACAGTATATCGGATTGAAGTTATGGGTTTAGGGTTCGACAGTATCAAAAATTGATGTGAAATTTGGGAATTTTGGTAGTTTGATTGATGAAAAGGGGTTTAGGGTTTTTATCGTAATTTTTTGAATGTTTAAATAATAAAAACGTTTAACTACTTGTAATATTTCTCTTTTAACAGTCAGCGGAAGCTATATACCCGATCACTTGAGTAAATCTATTAACGAAAGATCACTCACGTATTTTGAACACGCCTGACCATCATGTCAAGGGAAACTTATCCTCTTAATGTCCAGTAATCGTTAGTCCATCTGAGAAAAATATATTACATAATGTAAGGCTCGAACCCATGATCCCCGTAATAAAAAAGCCACGAGAAAAACATATTGAACTCACGCTCCGCTACTAAAAACATATATCACAATAAAATTCACTATGTTGAAATGATGAGTAAATATCAAGCGGTATATTGGTGATGCTCATGATCTACTTTATGAGGTATAAAAGTAAAACAATTATGTTAAAATGATATTTCTTTACTTTTACCTACTCTAATAAAAATGTATCTAGAAAAACACATGTCAACACCATATTGCTACTTAATATTTTTTCCCGCTTCTCTCTGTTATTTAATAATCACATTAATTACTAACAATAAAATTTAGATTTATTTAGATTAAAATAATTTTTAATAAATTAAACAAGAGATATTTTTAGAAAATAATTTTTCATAAAATTAGAAAACTTTTTAAGAACATCAAACTTTTTAAAAAATGCAAAATATTATATAATTGGTGTTTTTAAAAAGTAAATTTTTTATAAATAAAAAATAATTAAAATTGAGAGTTATAAAAGAAAGTTTTAAGTATGACATTTTTAAACGTTTGTTTTAAAATAAAATTTTTATTTTATTTGTTATAAGAAAGATTTCAATCATATCTTATTTTATAATATCGATTTATAATTAATAAATTTCATTATATTTAATATTTTTTTATTCAAAACGTGTAATACATGGTTTTACTAAAGTTAATGTAAATATACATAGGTATATTCACGACAATCATAACTTATTTTATAAAACAAAAGAGTATAATAAAATACATGTAAAATTAGTTCTCTCATGTCCGGGTATATCTATAAAATAAACTTTTAAAAATAGTAAACGTAAGAGTTAATTTTATTAATTTTAATAAACAAAACCACAATCACCTATTTTAACATCCAACGTTTACAACATATTTTAAAAGGCTTAAAAGCCAACACGTGTAACATACCATCAATCCATATCGTCTTCTTCGTCTTCATCTTCCATGGGAGCAAAAGCTCTCACACACCTTTCACAGACGATGCAATGGCTTCTTCAATGACCCAATACCCCTTTCTATCAAACGTATCAATCAAACCCTCAATCGAAACAACTCACAGAAGAAGCATCACTCTAATCAGAGCCCTCAAAGACTCATCATCATCATCATCGGACTCACAGGAATCGGACCCAGTTAAGCTCGCTTTAGCCCGAGCCAAAGCCTACAAGAAAGCAATCAAATCGAACCCAACTCCTAAAATCGATCAAGATCAAGACTTTGTGAAACAGAAATCAGAAATTGGGGGAAATGATGATGGGTCAATCTCCAAAGGTGCAATGGAGGGAGCATTTGTGGAGACGAATAAAGGTGGTTATTAACTTGTTATATCTTGATTGGTTGTGATGATTTATGATTGTTAGTTTTGTTGTAGTCTTGGTTTTGTGTTGGTATGTGTAGCTTGTTTAAACACGAGTCGTGTTTGAGTTGATCTGTTTAATGTAGTCGAGTAGACAACCTGTTATATTACCTGCCAAACTGTTTGACACGAATAGATAAACGGGTCATGTTCGGGTTACACTGGTTAGGATTATTATTTTACATGAATAAAAATACGGGTCGCGTTCAGATTGAACAATTCAACCCATCAACCTGACATGATTAACATCCTTAGTATATATCTTACAGACTTTGTCAATAGTTGTGCTATGAACGAGATTATATCATTTTTTTGCAACTCATCAACCCGATTAACATGCATACAACTTGACTATTATCCGCCAACCCGTTTGACACAAATAGATAAACGGGTCATGTTTGGGTTACATGATTTTAAGTGTATGCGCGTTAGGGTTGATGTCTTTTACACGAATAAAAATATGGGTCTCATTCTGGTTGAACAATTCAACCCGTCAACCCAACATAATTGACACCCTAGTATATATCCCTTAGACATTATCTATATCTCTGTTATGAATGAGATTTTACTGGGTATGTTTGTTGTTGTTGTAAGTGTTTAGATTCTGCTTAAATTCCTTTAGTTTGGATTTTTTGTCTTCAAGGATTATTAGAATCCATTTGAACTATTGCTTGTGAATTTGTGCTATAGGATTTGAGCAAGTGAATGAATTTGAGAGAAATGATAAGAAGGATGAGCCCAAAGTATCAGCAATTGACTTTGTGGGCTTAGGGTTTGCTGATAAGAAGGAAGGCAGGGGATTACCAGCTGGTTTGATTCCAATAAGTGATCCTTTTCCATCAGGTGATTTGCCTGATGTTGAAATCATTGTTGGGGATACAAGCAAATTTGGAAATGAAAAAGCCTCCAATTCAAATGCGACTACAGAAGATGGTGATGAACTTTATAAGCCAAAAGTCTCTACATGGGGAGTTTTCCCTAGACCGAATAACATTTCCAAAACAGTAAGATGATACATTTAACGTGCCACCTGTAACCATAGGTCTCTAAATACAGTAGGAACTTCAACACTTCAAGTGGTGTGCTTGTTGATTAGGAATGTAAAATTATAGGATGAATATTACATATTTTTGGACTTGGTTATGTTCTAATGTTGTACTCAATATAATTCAGTATGGTGGTGGGAAAACCATTCGACCCGGAGAGGTGCTTGAAACAGCAGAATCCAAGGCTGCCAAACAGGCTCGCACAAGACAAATGATTGCTGCCTATAACCGCCAGATGGGTTTACTTATCGATCCTAAGCTGAAAGCTGATTGTGAGAAGGTGTGCTTGAAACTTGATGGTACCGTTTTCACATGTAGCCTTTTCATTTTGTTCTTTGAAAATTAGTTAATAAAATCGTGTAATCTCTTCTTATCGTTTCTTTTAACATACATAGGATTTGAAGGACGGAGATTATTTAATGGAGATTGGAAAGCTCAAGGATGCAATACCATTTTATGAAAAAGTTATGGACAAGTTGGTATACCAGGTAATGTGGGTTAGGCAACATGTGATTACAATATATTTATTGTAGTTAAATAATAGTTTAATTTTCTGAGTAGTATGATTTAGGAGGTTTTATACTTCTTTGGGCGACTTTTGACCCGTTTCCTTTAAAATCTGAATTTTTCTAGTTCCCCCTTAGAAATTGCCTCCACTACTATAAATATAACTTATGGAATAGTAATCTCTGTTAACAATCATCAACATGACAAAATTAAATTGATGATTAGCCCGTTGGAGTCAAATGCATCGTTGAGTAGATGCTTTAAAAAAGTATGAATCTTGTGGTCTTATGCAGAGTGAGCTTCATGGGTTAGCTGCATTGCAATGGTCTATTTGTCAAGACTCCCTCAACAGGTATAGACTTGCTATATTTGCTACTTTATTATGACGCGGATGTCTAATAATTCATATGATATTGATAGAATATAGGTAAATTTAGTTTAAAGATTTTATCTTGATAGGTAGCATGCCAACTAATATCATATGAAAATTGTTACTTTCATGTATTTTTATCAGAAGTAGATATTCATTTGTTTCTTCTGCTGACAGATCGAATGAAGCGCGTGTTATGTATGAGAAGCTGCAGTCTCACCCAAATGTTGCCGTGAGCAAGAAAGCAAGGCAGTTCATGTTCAGCTTCCAGGTGAATTCAAAGTTGTTTATTTTGATAAAAGTATATTATAGATTCAGCTAAATGAAAGCAAAATCTCTGTTAGATTTGACTGTCTAAAGTCAAAACTGTGAGTTTCAGGCAATGGAGATGATGAAAGTGACAAGCTCAAGTGTTTCTAAACGTAAAACGGGGTACCAAAACTTTTTTGATGCATTTGTTGAAAACAAGAACAATGTGTCTGCAAATGAAATCGAAGGCGAAGAAGATGTTGTTACTCAAGCTCTACCATATGTGATCTTTCTTGTTTCTCCAATCTTAATGATATTGGTAATTACTGTACAAAAAAGGCTACTATGAGTCGTTGAAACATTTGTAAATGGAGTTGCATACCGACCTTCAAAAGGATACTAGCTTCCATTTCGTTAGCGATTGTAGTGTCATCAAAATCATTATAAGCATAACTGAATTTACTTGAGACCAGAGAAGACATTAGAACAAAATTGATATGACATAGGGTTGTGGAGTGCATATATGATCAAAAGATTGCCTAAAAATTAATCATCAAAATGTTTGAGTCTTGTGGTTGTTTGGTTCTTGTTTGTGCAGAAGATATTAGATCAGTGCAGTTGAAGGTTTACCAGATGAGAAAATGGTGTTATGGTGTGTGATTATTGCTCATTTCGGTTAGTCTATGTTTAACTGGTATAACATTATATGTCGTTTTCGTCATATGTTTTTCGACTCAAAAAAGTTAAACATATGACGAAAACGACATATAATGTTGAAAAAAGTTATGACGAAAACTTTCTATAACCAAATCAAAGACCCTCTAACTGTGCATGATAGTTTGTTATGTTGAAAAAAGTTAACATTTGCCATGATTTGGTTATAGAAAGTTAGAACACATCTAGACCGTTCATATGGTCGGGCCAATTGAGCTAAACGGTGAGGATAGATGGGAACAAAAAACCTGGTTTCACGCCCGAACTGGTTTTAAACCAAACTATCATTCTCTCCTTGAAAACCAGGTTGGAACCCGAACTGGTTTCATGAAAAACCGAGTGTGATAAAGTTTGACCCGACCCGAACCGGTTTGGGCCAAAATCTGATTTGTTTGTTGTTCAACTTTTTATTAGTTACAAATGATTTTTTCAAATGGCCCAAACAGTGTTTGTATATAAAAATTTACTCAAATCCATTTTACATGTTCTATATACTTGGTGAATCTTCTGTAAATACTTTTATTATAAATATTTTGTAACATTATATTCTGACTATTTAGCTTTAATCAAATAAAAATATAGATAAACGACATACTTTTCTACATATTACTAGAAGACAGAAAATAAGTAGCATGTTTAAAACAGGTTATTAGTACATTTTGTATGAAAAGTATTAATAGGAAAATAAATTGGCATGTAACGAAATCGGATAAAGACTATTTTGTTTTTAGTATTTTAATTTCTTTCTATTTATCATTTGTATTAAATAAATTTCATTCAACTGACGTAAAATATTTTCAAGTAACTCTCTGGTATATGTTAATGAGTGAAAATAATGATGGTGTGTCCTCCTAAAAACATTCATTAAAATTTATTTTTTAAATCATATTAATTTTTTTAATTAAAAATTTTAAATTTAAATAAAAGAATAATCAAGAAAAGTTCATTTGTTTTTCACATGTATCCATTCCATAATTTCCATGACACACGTGAATATCTAACCGTGATGATTTTGTCTTCATCGATGGCAAACTCAGCAAAATATAAAATAAGTATTAGACATTTAGACTTTTATTATGTTTCATTTACTTTCATGTACATAAAGATATAAATGTATAACTTTAATTTTATTATATATGTATGGCTAACATATTTATATATAACACATCTTTTTTTGTTAAAAAATGACATATATAGACAAATTGTTGTTTATAATTCTTGTTACTTTTCAAATGGGCATATTCCACACGTAATTTGACATTGATATTTAACTTCCATTGCAATCCATGCAATATTATTTTGGAAACTTAAAATGTAAGAACATTCACAGTGGGTTTCTTATATTTATTCATATAATAATACTAAAACTCACTATATTTTCTCTCTCCTTTTTAATTAAATATACTTTTTATATCATTATCTTTACTTTTTTCTCTCTTCTTCACTCACAGCCACTTTAAAAAATTTTAAAAAATTTATAAGAATTAAACAGTGAATCTTTCAAATATACCAATCCACAATAATATATTCTCTCTCCTTCACTCACAACAACTCAAAACAATTTCATATAATATACCAAACACACTTACATATTTTTAAGGACTCCACTGTATTTACTTTCTCGTATTTGAGAAAAGTACAAGTAAATGCATGTAATTATAATGATTTACATACTTTATTAATATATCAAAAAGGGCAATTTTATATATTCATTCTCTAAACTTGTAAAATCATATATTTCTCTAAATTATGTTTGAAATTGATAACCATTGTACGTTATGTATTCAAAACTTGTGTTTTGAGAAAATATGTAATTTTATACATTATAAGGGGATATTATATAATTCTTTCTCTCTAAAAAATCTTATGCATTGGTGTAAAGTTCACACAAAAGCATTTATGTTTTTTATGAACGGCACAAAATTATTTATCTAATCAATATATCAATAATATTCACACATTTGTATCCTAGAGATTATCTAGTTTATAATGATCAACAATAATCTTATATTCTTGATAAGATTAATCGTGATTCACTTAATTTTCTAAAATTAAGTATTTTAAAATCTGCGATCATTATCCAAATTAATGTTCCGTACCACTTAATCCTTCAAATTGTAGATTTGACATCTAAAAATTGATATCACCTAATGAAATTTAATTCTAGAGATAACATACAAACGTGGTGGTCCTCATCACCATCCTTCTCTCTTCAAACAAAAGCAATATCTCTCCTCCCTATAAATACTATACACACGCACACGCGCACACGCGCACACACAGATATTATATGTGTCTCTGCGTGGTGGGATTGGTGATGGGTTGTCGGGATAAAGGAGGATGCTGGTATGCGCTTATTATTTGTGCACTTGTGTGGGGAGCGACATCATATGATGACGAGTGTGATTTGTACCAAGGAAGTTGGGTGTATGACGAGTCGTATCCCATGTATGATTCATCAGAATGTCCTCACATTCGAAAGGAATATGACTGCATCAAATACGGCCGCCCTGATCTAAACTACCTCAAGTTCAGATGGCAACCCACCAATTGCAACTTGCCTAGGTATGTATATATACATTGCCTTCTCTAACTTATAGATACATATATACGTACATACATACATACGTACTATAGATAGATATACATGCATGAATCCATACATACATACACATGTACATATATACAAATCTTGAGCATATAGATAGATACGTGTATGTTTGATGTTGTCTGTTATTGTCATAATCCAAACACGCACTAGATACTCTCTTTCATACGTCTTGTTTAAAATGTCACAATATTCACGCGTAATGCTTAATAATTAAGTTCATCTTCATGAGGTGTTTGGTTAATTTTTATTATTTATTGAATAATTATAAAATGGACAATCAAATTTTGTAACATATGATCTTAAAAATTACTTCTAAAATCCACTTATTATTTTGTTGAACTTAAACTCGTACAAATTTTAATGAGATGAACAACATGTGCAATTAAGTCACGAGACCATCTGTGTCAATTTGTTTTGTTGACAGAAAGATTTTAATAGTGATTTATGACGACGTAAGATAACAGATTGTACGTCTAAATAGAATAAATTTATTATCTGTTTTTAATAGATCACATATATTAGATTGATTTTGATTTTTTAAACGACATCATATTTTATTACAGATTTAATGCCGAAGAATTCTTACGAAAAATGACCGGAAAGAAAATAATGTACGTCGGAGATTCAATAAGCGTAAATCAATGGCAATCGATGATGTGCCTTCTTCATGCTTACTTGCCTCCACAATCTATAATAACTGAACGTACAGTCAACTCCACCACAACTGTCACATTTGAGGTTATAAGTCGTTACTTTGGACCTGTTGTACGTATCTTTATAATGTTTTTTTCATTAAAGATAACTGTGAGATAATTATTATCTCAATTCGTAGGACTATGGAGTTTCAATTTCAGTTTTCGTGTCACATTACTTGGTTGACATTGTGGAGGAGGACATTGGTCGTGTTTTGAAGCTAGATTCCATTACAAACGGTGACGTATGGAAGGAGAACGATGTTCTGATCTTTAATACTTGGCTTTGGTGGTATCGTCGAGGCCCAAAACAACCGTGTGTACATGACTTATATGTTCATGTGACTATATAACGGTAGATAGTTTACTAATGGATGTTAAAATTTGATGTAGATGGGATTATATCCAAATAGGTACGAATATAATGAAGGACATGGATAGAATGGTTGCTTTTCATGAAGGTTTAACGACTTGGGCGAATTGGGTCGACTCGGATGTAAACACCGAGAAAACCACGGTGTTTTTTCAAGGAGTTTCTCCGTCTCATTACAAGTAAAGTATACTTACTCTTTTTACAACAAATTAATTAACATTTGGTTGACGGAACACACTTGATACCAAATGGCTTACTTAGCAGGTTGAAAAAGTCATGCCCGTGTCTGTTTGTGTGACATGATTTTCATATTTGTGTCGTGTTCCACCTCTCAATTCTTGAACACGAGTCGTTTAATCAAAATAAACAAGTGCTTATTTACATATAAATGGGTTACAATAGCTACGTCTACGTTTATTAAATTGTATTAGTGTGGAATAAGAAGAGAAAAGTCAAGAACACTAAAACTCTGATACAATATAAGATGGTAAAATAACTAATAGTTATGTTAAAATATATAGAGATCACGAGAAACCCTATAAGTTTGGATTTCCGTGTCGATGCCTATTTCTCTTATTCTTATTTTTATGTTTTTGATTTTTTTAAAAAAATATTTTTCAATCTAAGTTTCATGTTTCCTACTTTCATCCTACTCTGATTACGGGGGAGTATTGGATTGTATTATCAAACTAGGGTTTATTAGTGTAAGTCCATAGGTCTTGTTAGATTTACATGGTTCATTATGATCTCTATATATTGTAACCTAACTATTCAATAATATTCATCCATTATTTTACCATCTTATACAACTAACTTTTTTCCCCTTGAGGTGAGTTGTCATCAAATTATTGACTATTTAAATCAAAATTTCTTCAGCGGGTCAGATTGGAACGAGACGGGGGTGACAAACTGTGCCAAGGAAACGCGTCCAGTGGAAGGATCAACGTACCTTGGAGGTGTACCGACAGCAGAGATGGTGATAGAGCAAGTTTTAAACGGCGTTACAAAACCAGTGTCATTGCTCAACATAACAAGAATGTCTCAATTGAGAAAAGATGCACACCCAAGCAGTTTTAATGCATTCAAAGGAATGGATTGCACACATTGGTGTGTTGCTGGCCTTCCAGACACATGGAACTTACTTCTATTTAGCGCTCTTGTTTGAACCTCGTTTTTGGTTACGTTAAATGTTCGAATATGATTTATGAAATATTCACGGTTGCGTATGGTACGTTGTCCCGTTTATTACATTTCAAATTTGTTTATTTATCTAATTATCTTTGATATCCATAGTCGGTTGTTTTGTTGGTCTACTTCGCATGGTTTTATTAATTGATGGGGGTGCTGGGCTTTTGTTGCGAGTTGTTTAGTTTAACCATGGGCTTATTCAATCCTTAATCGCCAACTCTAAGCCTTGTACTAAGAAAGTAAGAAGTAGAACTAGAGGTGGAACAAAAAAAAACCTGTTTGGGAAAAAACCAGTGCGGTTCGACAAAAAAACGGTTTGGCTAGCCAGATTAGAAACGGCGGTTTGTATATTGGTTTGGTAGCCTGGCATCCAAAACCAGTTCTAAAACCAGTTCAACAATAAAAACCAATTGAACCGGTAAAAAACGAGGGTTTTTTTTTAAACCGGTCCAAATTGGTTTGAGTGTTCAGTTACAAAAACCGGTTTATAAACTGAATTGGTTTGAAAAGAAAAACGGTTTGATTACATAGCAAACAAAATTGATCCGGTTTATAAAGCGAACTTGTTTGAAAAAAAACCGGTTTGTACACCTCTAGTAAGAAGTAAGAACTATGGAGTTAATAAGGTTTTATTTGGGCCTGCATAGGTGGTGATGGACAGATGGAGTCTACTAAGCATGGGTAAACAACTTTAGTATTTTGGGCTTTTAACTCATGGGCTTCTCTTGGACTCATATAGCATGATCTTTTGGAGATGAACCGGTGGTTGTTAATCGGTTCAGTTAGTAGTCAAATCTGGTTATTCCACAATCTTGGCTATCAACTAGCTTGAGAAGGTATATAAAGTTATAAACATAAGTGGTCTAACTGGTTCGGTTAAGTTACTAATCGATTATGTTTTTAACTGGATAAAAGCTGGTAAAAAAACCAGTTCCTAACTAGTTTGTGATGTGGAAAGCTGTAATCAGGTAGAAACTGGTTTGTGTTGAATAGGTTAAATAATCGGTTTGGTTATCGGTTAGGTTTGTGTTAGAACCTTGAAACTTTTTGACATACGTATCGGGATTTTCACATATAGGTCATACATGTATTACAAATGAGATGTGTCATATTACATAGTCGAACGTATATAGGACATACCATCACATGTAGCCAAATGCACGTATGTGAGGTACACCTGAGGACATAATCTAATATATGTTTCATCTAGTAACAAACAGTCAATTTTATAAAAAAAAATCACATAAACTCTGCGTTACTTCTAACAAAAACCTATACACAAAATTTTTATTTTTTTTTATTTTTTGATGTTTTCTTCAATTCTAGGCAAAATTTAAAGGATAAAAGAGAGAATCTATAATGCATTGTAAATAACAAACATGCCATCAACTATCATTATCTTTTATATTCGTTTTTCTTCATTTCAGCATTTCTTCAACTACTAAGCCATATGGTAAATTTTGAGATGATGTCTAAAAAGTATTATTATGATATATATATATATATATATATATATATATATATATATATATATATATATATATATATATATATATATATATATATATATGTTAACAATCAGTAAAGTAAAATTGTATCTGTTAGTTTTTATATAAATTTGAGGGAAAGAAAACAAACGTTCAATGTCTCTATCAGGCCATATAAGTTTGAGAAAAAAACAAACAATCGATGTCCCTGTTGGTGCATATGAACTTAACTATCAAGAGGAAACTTCAATATCATCTTTGTTTTTTTAGTGCATCAAATATGTGTGTGTGTATGAATATATTAAGGTATTTTTTTTATAATTTGTGGTACTTAAAAAAACACATAACTATAGGTACTTTATTCCCGTTCACGCTACATTTTCTTCTTTCTCATTCCCTCATTTTATATATAATTTAAGCAAATACGTATGTGTCAGGGCTGTTTTTAAGATTTCGGGTGTCCTGTGCGAGTAGTATAAATAGATACTTAAAAATAAACGTGTTTATGAAAATTTGTTTGCCCTTTATAGTTTATAGGATAATAGCAAGTTGTAAGAACTTATATATTTTTAAGGGCCCATCCAAGTAGTAAAAATATGAAAATATATTTATATAGTATAGATATGTTTCTTAAAAAATTATTACGTTTTACGGTTTTATCAATTACTAAATATCAAATAAAAAACTTGACTTTGTTTGAGATTTATTTTGTATTAGTATTTCTTAAATCTTTATCACTAACTATTTAATTTTTATTTTATTCTATCATGTTATACACGGTTATAAAAACTAGTAATTAATATATAACCTGTTTGTGTAACAATTTAAAATTTAACTTTTATGGATCACAAAAACAGTTCCTAAACTTTTAGTTTCTATAAATGACCAAACAAACACTTGCATATATATAAAATAATAATATATACTCGATATTTTCACATTACATTTTAATATTTTTATATTTAATTATTAACATTATACAAAAATGACATTATTCTTAGTTTCTTAAAGCATCCATATAATAATATATAGATGATGAGGGAATGGGATGGGACATTGGCAACGCATAGATGTGATAGCCATGAGCATGTTGTATGGTTGCACATATGGAGCATTAGTACCTCTTGTCCTAAATAGTATATTATTAATATTCTTGGCACATGTTAAGTATTTGATATTTTGTTTCTTTTTATAAATTATATAAATATATGTATATTTTTATGTTTAATTTGCATTTGATTTCACTCGCAATAACGATTAAGAACGGAATGAAGTAACATACAAGTGAAATTGAGTGAAAAATAAATACAAATCAAGTATGAATCTATAATAATTATGCTATTGAGATTGTTACTGGTAATAAAAATGAAAGTTGAGATTATCACATGCCAAGTTTATAGTGTAGATGATTGTCGACCAATAATAAAAGTTGTGATTATTAAAATACGATTCGCCTAAATAACAAATTTATAGTATGGATTATTATCTACCAACGTGTGACGTCTAGTTATTGCTTAAAAAGATTTGTCCACCCTTATGTTAGTAACTAACATAAATTTGGCCATGTGACAATCCCAATCAATAAGGAAAAATCAACAAATTTGCAACCGGACGCAAATTGGGCAATCAATAACTTAAAAAAAATGAAGAACATGTGGGAACAAATGTTATGAATTCAGATGAATAAAAGCCTAAACCAACACCAGACTACAACGTGCATCGCATGAGCAGAAGGCGCAAACAAAGACGCTTATCACAACTTGAGGCCAAACACGCCTCATACATACGCGTCGGTAGGGAAAAAAACCAAAACAAAACAAAAGCTCGATTCAGGGCGTGAACCCATGCCAGATGGAATACATAACTGATTCGAAGAAGGTTTCTCATTAAATTTTCTTGATTTGAATCAGCAATATTTTTTTATTAGACAGAGAAACCAAATAATTCAACATTAAACATATATCACAAATATTCTCACCAATTGAAATAAGCTAATTTAACTTAACAGAGCTCGAGCTTAGATTATTTAGAGCTTTATCTTTATAGCTCGAGCTAAGCGTGCAAGTAGTTTTTCAATCTTAAGCTCTACTTGGTCTTGATTAATATTGAATTATCATACATTGTTATAATTGCTTTCATGTAAATTTATAATCAAAATTTAATAATTAATATACAACATAATATAATTTTAAAACTATTTAATTATAGTTTTAGTTATAACGATAAAAGAGCTCAAGCTCGACACGATTCAAGTTTTTAACAAGTCGATCTCAAGTAGCTCATGAGCGCCTCAACTCTTTTACACCTTGGATACAACTTGAGCAACTTGCCCTTAATCTTGATATTTAACACATATACGTCACGAATGATGCTTATAGAGCAAAAAGACATTGAACGACATCGAAATTAAATATACACAATATCCATAATACCTATTGTACAACTCTTGCGTATTACATCCAATTGCTTGAGCACTTCAGAATTAACAACATATACGAGGTGTGAGAAGATATTATTCGTTAAAGGTAATATATCTTATTATCTTGCAACTTTATGGCTTTTCGATTTTCGATCATGTCAAAGGTTTATTTAACGTTTGGTATCATGTTAGAAATATACAATATTTTTTTTACCAAATGGACTTAAATTCATGAAAAGTCTTTTGAAACAGTTTATGGTTATTATCTTTAGACTTTGACCTCACATGCTAGAAACATTAAAAGATGTCTATGCAATAATATAAAGTATCCGTAATGCATGTGGAAACAAATCACTTTTATTGTCTAGTCATATCATACTATTTCACATAAAGAAGGTACATGTAGAATTACACATGGCAATGGGTTGGTTTTTATGACATCTTCTATTATATGTTTCATACATGATAATAAAATTGTATATGTATATCTACTATCCTTGTGTACTCACTTGTTAGTGTCGGGTTCATGAGTTTCCTCGATAGGTTGAGGATTCATCGTTCACGGGCTTTGTCGCGAGTAATGATGATCCATGTTTATAATATCATGTGTTGAGATTTACTTATTGATTAATATGACCATTACTTTAAACTCGATCTTAAACTCTTCTCAGAAGTCAACGTAAATTAATAAACACTCAAGTAAATGTGTAAAACCACCGTATCATTGGCACTTTAAATGCAAAATAAAAGTGATGCTTTGTTGATTGAAGTTGACTGGTTTGGCTCTTAGCTAGTGTAAGTGGTAGAACTATTTTCCTCTATGTGACGCATACATGACAACACTTTTTACTCATACTTACTAATTCTGAACATAGAATCAGGTAAAAACCTACATCGTTGGCATTTTAAAATAATGTTCGAGCCTCCCCTGTAGGTTTTTCTAGTTTTTAGGTTTTTATTAATTCTTTTTTACTTTGTTGTTAACTAAATTCTTTTATGTGCATGTTTAGGATTGCTTTTAAAAGTCACTTATGACTTTTTGGAGGGGTAAAAAGACAAAAATACATCTCCAAAAGTAGCAGTTTAGTCTTTTTACCCCTCTAAAAAGTCATAAGTAACTTTTAAAAGCAATCTCAAAAATGCACTATGTAATCATCTTAGTAAATATATATTGAAATGTTAAACAACTTCGATTAATTACAATACTCTTAAAACATTAGATTTATTATTTCGATTGCAGGTTTATTTTTAATTTTTACTTTATTTTACTATTAAGTAAAAAATTGTTATTTAACTAAATAATTTATAAGATGCTAAGTCTAATATTTTTTGTAATATTTAACTAATTATAATATTTAAAAGACTAGATTTTGAAATGTTAATTCTGTGTAAATCACACTATTATGCAGTTTCATATCTTTTGGTTATACGATAGTTTTAAATTCACTTTCTTGTTTTTCAACGCTCATTTATACAACCATGAAACGCTTTCATGGTTTTCAAATATACTCTTCCAATGTGTTTATTTAAACCTACATCTTTATTTTCAAAATCAAATCGCATCAACTCCATACACTTCTAAATACTTAACGGCATCAATTTCACTGTCATAACACACGTCAACCACCACCTAGTTTAAGACTTTAGGGTGGTGGGGGTGCCCATACCACACCCACCACACACTCATCAATCAAAACATGACACATCATGTCACACTAAACCACACCACATCATATCACGACACGCCACGCCACACCACACTACACTAATTTAAAGGGGCACTTACTAGTGGTGGAGCTTGAACATTATCGTAGGAGGGGCGGATGAGAAATTAATATTCTTTAGAGGGGGGGGAACTCGATATTTATATAAAAATTTACACTACCGGACTAAAATTTAACACTATGTACGAAAAAAGAGCCCCCCCACCCCCCGGTCTCCCTTATGCTTCGCCCCTGGCACTCCCACCACACACACTATTTTAAAATTGCTTCATTAAAATTAAAAATTATATTAAAATAAAAAAACTATTTTAAAATTTAAAAAAAACAAGAAAAATAACAATAATAGTAAATCAAATTATTCTTCGCCCATTCGAAACCGTGATATCCACATTCTTCCCAACGTGTTCCACAAGATCAAAAATTGTATTTTCCTTCTCAACTGGATTCGTCGATGGATCTCGAATGTGCACGAGAGAAATATCATCGCGTACATTTGGCTTTTCATCCTCTCGACCTTCATCGTTCTAGCCGGTCTAGCAAGTATTTGCCATCGTGCTTTTAAAAAATCGAAAGCTTGTTTGACGTCTTTTCTTGTGGACTATTGCAACTTTTTAAATTTATTTTCTTTGTATTCTACTGGATAAAAATATGACTTCACAAAAGGTGATCAGGAATGATATATATCGTCAGCTGGATAGTAACCACGTTTATACCGATGTCCGTTAACATCACGGACATATCAGGGCGGTTCCATTCAATTCTCGCGTGAAGATTGGAGATTGATTGAGAACATTAATATCGTTGTCAGAACCTGCTACACCAAAATAAGAATGCCAAATCCACAAATCTTGTGACGCCACAGCTTCGAGAATCACCGTTGGACCATCGTGGTCACATCGATGATATTGTACTCACGAACACGTAGTACAGTTTCTCCATTCCCAATTAGTGCAATCAATACTACCGAGAATGCTCGGAAGGCCATGTATATATTGATGTGAATCGTACAATAATGCAATGTCATGACTAGTAGGCCTTCGTAAATATTCATCACCGTATAATTCAATAATATCGTTGCAAAATATTCAAGACATTCACGAGAAGTCCTAGTAGACATAACTAAGTATATTCGTCGTATGTGTCGGGTGAATTACCTGTTGCGTGTTGACGTATTGCCAAAGTGCACTTTTGAATTGCCGTGAAACTTTCATTCCACCGCGCATTGAACCCTTCTTTAAACATGGAAAGTTGTTCCGTATATCTTTAATTCGTAGAAATAAATCTCGAGATATCCGAAACCTATTTCTAAACATCTTGTCTGTGTATTTTGGGTTCTCCACAAAATAATCGTTCATAAAAAAGTTATTAGCCCCAACACGATCACGTTCCAAGATCTTTTTTCTCGAACTTTTAGCCTCGTCGACGTGTTCGGTAAGAAAACTTAAAAATTTCAACACCTTAGAATTGGAACCATACGAAAAGGATGAGTATGAAACAAAATAATTATCACGGGATATTTTTTTAAAGTTTTAGTGATTAGAGTAGAGGATATTTTTATAAATTCCTATGTATATTTTGTGATTTTAGGTTGTATTTATAGTGTAATTTTTTTTCAACTAGCCGTTGGGGAGGGGGGATTAATGGTACAAATTATGACCATTGGGTGTGACAGTGTGGTGTGTGGCATGGCGAGGATGTGTGGGGCGGCGATGGTTTTACACGGTGTAAGCGACCAACGGCGGTGTTGTCGCGTGACGCCGGCCCCGTCGCGAGGTCACGGCGACTACGCCCCACCCCCTTAACGATCAATAAATAACAATTATTAGGATAAAGAATGTGATGCCTAAATTCCAACTTTCCAAAAACATATCTATACGTATAGACCAATAAATCTTCCGATTTTCTTTCTAAAATAAAGTAATAAAAACAGCACCACTAGTTGACGAAATGTGTTGATGATACGTTTGAGAAAACATCTGAACATGTAATGGGCCCATCAAAAGAAACTATAATTCACTGACATCCACCACCATTCCTTTTGGGTGTTTCAGCTTTTTGTCTCCTAAACCCATGTGTAATCTATTCAATACAAACTTTATGTTTCATTTTGATCCATTGAGTCTATTTGGGTCTAAACACTTGATGACATGGTGCGATTTTAAGTCGGTATCGAACATTATGTAATGCTGGTGGTTTTAGTTTCATCAATCGTTATAGGTAATTGAGATTTATTTAATACTAAAGAAAGATCTGAATAAGTTTTGGTATAAGTTAGGACGCTTAGAGAGCAAGATTGTTCGATACTGACATAACTTTTAGATTCGACAACGGAGGTCAAGAGGGATGTGCCTTCTTGGCAGATGTTCAAAGGAAGAAGCGCCCCTAACGGTGTTTATGGTTTCTTATCTACTTCATCATTAGTTGTAACTACTATTAATTAATCAACAGTAACTGATTGGTCTGTGGTAATTGAATTATCAGTAATAATTGAGCGATCAGTAATAACATGGTTGTCATATTTGAAATAAATCTACACGTGATAATCGACATACTATGTAGAAAAAAGATAAATGTATGTTTGCGGGCCAACATAACAAGGCATGACTATTTCAACTACTTATGATTACACATTTTAAAGTGTAATACATATAATGATGGCAAATCAACATGGCCGTGAAAGGAAAAACCTGAAACCCGAAACACTAGCGACGAGTGTTATGGATTGGGATTAGTTTTTAGAATTTTTAATAGTTTGAGACACATATGGTATTAGGCGAATCCAATGATTTGAACCCTTTACCCATATTGAAACCCAATATGTAACATATTTTACAATCTTAAAAGTTTATAATAAATACATATTGATGATATTAATATTATGGAATTAATAGAAGTGTGTAGTGATATACTTTATATTATAGTCGAAGTTTAAGGTGAGCTTAAATAATTGGTTTATAGACACTAGTCATATCAATAGGTAATTTATAATACATAAGACAATAAAACAAGTATACACAATTATATTGAGAGGATTTCTGATAAAACCAATAGTTATGTGAAAATCAAATAAAATCATGAAACTAATAACATAATTTATAATTTTTTTGTTATTTTAATTGTTAAAAGGTTATTTAAGTTTTTGTTACATATATGTTGAACATAAATAGGAGAATGAAGAGTTTTACGCATACGTAACACTATGTCGAATGAAAAACGGTTACGTATAAGTAACCTATATGTGACGTATATGTAAAACCATATTACGGTTTTTCATTTGATCCCTACCCCTATTTATATGTGACGTATAAGTAAATAGGAGAATGAAGAGTTTTACGCATACGTAACACTATGTCGAATGAAAAACGGTTACGTATAAGTAACCTATATGTGACGTATATGTAAAACCATATCACGGTTTTTCATTTGATCCCTACCCTTATTTATATATACACATACACAAATATAAATGGTGGAGAAAAAAATTGTAAATTATGTGGCCGGTTTCATTGGTTTTCTCTAGTTTTCATATAACATTATGGTTTTCTTAGAATCCCCACTCATCATTGGTATATCGTGAACACTGGTAAATGATAACTGACAAGCATAAACGAACTTAGTATATAAGGTGTGTGGTCAACCGACACTGTTGTTTCTCAATTATATATATAACATACACTACTAATCTTCGACTGGCCATTAAATTTTTTGAAAGCCGACGCGTTAAGTTTTAAACTTACTTAAAAAAGATCATTTATATAAAGCAAAAGTAAAAGGTAAAAAAGGTAAAAAAGAAAAAGATGAGTATTGAATTTCATTAAGTACATCTGTTATTCTTTCTAAACGTATAGCTATGCAATGGTTTATTATCTTTTCATGGTCATGATTATTTGAAAAATCTTACTGTAACTCTTAATTTACCGTTTAATTAACAAATTATCATTATTTATATAACTTGATAAGAACCAAACTAAATATTCAGACATCAACTTAAGAGACATTCTAGTATAAAAAAAATTATTTCAATAAAAAAAATTTCTAGATCCGTAACTGCTGATAGGTAGTCGATGAGTATGACACCAAGAATGATGTCAAAAATTATAAAGAATATTAAACTGAGTTTGCAACATGGGTTTCTGGCAAACATTCTTCATCACCTCCACTTCACTTGTAGAGTTGTAGTGATGTCCCTTCATTGAAAAAATAAAGCTGCATCTGAATCAAAAGTACATCCCAAATCCCAAGAACCCTAATTCATACCTGATTCATCTTCTAAATTCAGAGGAATTTGTGATCAAATCTTCCCAAATTTAACATCCTCTAAACCCCATAAACTTGCATCACTTGCAGGAATCACTGATTCTTCAACAGTATGTAGATCCACTTATCAAAATCTGATCTTTATCTCAAATTTTCATTTAAATGGCAAAAAGAAGATGGTTCAGTCTAATCAAGAGGTTTTTCATCTCAGAAACATGTCAAAACAGAGCAAAGGTACATTTTTGTTGTTTCAAAGGTTCAAGATTCATGCTTGTTTACTTGTACATTATGCTGAGATTGTTGTGCAATTTTACTTTCAGGAGAAGAAGAGAAGATGGGTATTTGGGAGGCATAAACTGAAGAGGTTAACTTCACAATCAGCACCAATTGAGAGACCACAATCTGCAGAAATAAAGGTGAAACAAGATGGGGTTGTTGTGGGTCAAGAAATTGATGAGGCTAAACAAGAATCAAATGGTGATTTTGGTGTTGAAGATACGGAGAATGCTGCAGCAATCAAGATTCAAACGGCTTTTCGCGGGCTTCTGGTATATTTTTTCACCCAAAGTTTATAACTTTTGTAAGAAATTGAAGTGTTTTATCAATTGGACTTGAGTTTGCTTATTTGGTATGGAGATTGTACAGTAGCGTTTGACTTTTAAGGTCAAATTTCTTACTTTCAAGATCTAATTTAATATGAATCTGTTGAACTTTATAGAAATATTAAAAGTAAATTAGGATAATATGGATCTGATACTACTTTGGAAACAAGTGTGGCAAAGATCTTTGGGGAAATGAATACAAAATTGAACTTCAAGATTCAAAAGTTTGACCTGAAAGTCAAGACATATAATAATGGTTTCTTTTCTGCTGTTATAGGCAAGAAAAGCTTTAAGGGCGTTAAAGGGACTAGTGAAGCTACAAGCCATCATTCGTGGGCATTTGGTTCGACGACAGGCGGTCACAACTCTAATGCGGTTGCAATCGGTTGTAAATATTCACTCTCAAGCATGTGCTAAGAGAGTTCAGGTAGCAGACTGCAATATCCCTAATAACTATCAAGAAACTAGAGGAAAGGATATAAAGGTTTGTTGGTTTCAATTTAAACAATTAGTTCTTTTTTTTGGTTAATTGCTTTTCTGTTTCTTTTAATAAATATTGGTTGTTAACGAATATGTAAGTATGTATAGATCGATATGAACAGTCAAAGGCGGTGGGATGACAGTATTTTAACAAAGGAAGAGGAGGAAGCTATGTTGTGCAGTAAGAGGCAAGCAGCTCTGAAGAGAGAAAGGATCAAAGAGTATGCATTTAACCACAGAGTAAGTGTATACTTCTGTTTTATAATTAAAAGATTTGACCTCCAAAGTCAAACTCCAAAAAGTTGTTCTGATGTCTTTGAAATTGTGTTATAAAGGTTTATGGATAAGTAAAACTAAACAAAAGATTGCAAGTGTTAGCTTAGAGGAGATTCATTTTACATGTGAATCAATTCTACTAATCAATTTGACCTCAAAAGTCAAACTTTAAAAATTAGTATGATTGCCCTAGAATTTGTGTTATAAAAGGTCCATGGTTACATCAAACTTAACAAAATAATGCACATTTTGAAAAGACTTGATAACATTTTATATTTGGTACACTTGGTTAATCAACTTGACCTCAAAAGTCAAACATGACTTCTCTACTAGCAACGAAGATAGTCAAAGAATCCAACTTTTCCTTTCTAATCCTTGTTTTTTTTCCTCTCAGATGTCATCAGAATCTGAACAAAGCAAAGTAAATATGAAACTGAGGTACTGGTTAGAACATTGGGTCGACACGCAGTTAGCCAAAAGAGAAGATCTTCAAAATATAGGACGAAAAGAAGACTTCGAAAGTCAAAAAGTCAAACTAAGAAATCTCAAGCTAACTGATGCCCCAAACTACCCCCCCAAAACGACTCGTCATAGGAAACAACGCTCCATTGGAGAAGAACATATGGGTTCACCCGTGTTCCCCACTTACATGGCTGCAACCGAGTCTGCACGCGCCAGAGCCAGATCATTGAGCTCACCACGGCTAAGACCATTAAGCGTTGACACTTGGTCTGCAGGCAATTCTCCATACAAGCATAAGTTGTTGTCTCCCATTTCTTCTATCAATAGTGATGCTAGCAGCAGTCGGGTTTGGAATGCCAATGCGCGTGCAGGGTTTTCACAAAGATCACCGAGCCTAAAAGGGGTCTCGGGTCATGTGAAACCAATCAGAACTTCCAAAAATCTCAGCTTTAATTCAGAATCTTCGGTACCAAATTGGGATCAAATTGGCCATTATAGATGATTGATCAAATGGTACAAAAATTATGATGTTGGTATATTGTTATGTTATATATCATACCAGGTAATCCATAAACCATAAATCTTTCTTGTACTTGTTAGTGATGATTTTCTTAATTGGTTGTATTTGTTATAATTTTCAATGAAATTCTCACTATTTTGTTGATAATATTTCATGACGCGTGAATCTTGAAGTTAAAAAGCATAAAGCAAATCTTGAAAACTACAGATGGTGATTTTGACACATTCACTTATGTATGGGTCGAATTAAGTTATGATTTATCTCAAACGGGTCAAATGAAAGAAATAAGCTAAAATGGGGCAGGCTAATTGGGTTGAACACCTTGAAGGTAGCACAAAGTTGATTTCTAATCCATAAATAATTCTAACTCATTTACAAAAAAATTTATATTATTATTGTGAATATGTTTTTCACTGGTTTTAACAAAATTTACATGGTTTTTAACTTCTAAGAAAAAGTTCTAGTTCCGTCATTAGATCAATCCCATGCCTAAGATGGAATCTAAGAGAATATTTCAGTTTCTAACGGAGAATTCGGGGTAGTGAGAAGCTAGATGCGATGAAATTTAAGTTACTGAATGTTGATAAAACAACTAGTGCTTTAACCGCATACGTCTAACATGAGAATTTAAAAACAATGTTGGGATTAATCTTGATCGGGTTGAAGTCAGGTCAAATGGGTACGGGTCAACACTAGGTTTTATTTAAGCATGTGTTTATTTAATTGTTTGGTTATATGTTAGGGGGTCAAAACATAGGATGAATGCAGAAAATTAGGAGATAATGTGCTAGATAGTGGTCACGTAAGCATGAACTTTTGGTTTTGTGAGTCTATCTAATGTTTTGCAATGAATGAAAATGAAGTGTTCAAGTTTATGAGTGTGTAATCTTGAGCCTAAAACCAACAAACAAGTCCTTTTTAAACGAGGGAGAATGATGAGGGACAAATAAGCCGAATCGCGTGCATAAAACGTATTAATGAGTGAGGAAACATGACAACTTTTAATAACTCTCAATCCCATATTCAATACTCTTAATCATTTACTGAAGTTTTAGTTGTTATATTTTACTTTTAGCATATTCTACAGTTGCGAATATTTTTTGCTAAAGTTGATACATGAAAACACACCTGAATTTATATTCGGAATATTTAAATTTTTCATAAAAGATTTAAGTTATGCTGCAGTCATTGTTGACAACCAAGTCGTTGTAGTATAGTGGTAAGTATTCCCGCCTGTCACGCGGGTGACCCGGGTTCGATCCCCGGCAACGGCGAATTTTTATTATTTTTATTCGAAGAAAGAAAAGGGCATTAAAGACAATTCACATTCCCATCAGTAAAAAACACTAATAAATCATCTTGCTTTTAGTTTAATTATGAACTTAAGTCTGCTACAATCAAGAAACAAGATACCAAACTCTAGTTCGAAACAAAAGCAGCCTAAATTCCTAAATGAATGCTGTTTTATTAAAGATTGAAATTATCAAGCTTTTGAATGCTGCACGTCTTCATCTACCTCGAAAAACATGTTCATTCATATGTGGTTTTAATATCACGTTGATATACTCCTCACATGTTATACTAATTTCTTATTTAGAGCTATTATGGCATCTAAAACCGATTAACACTCGATGTAAGAGGCGTTTCCCAAACTATAAGACTTGCAACTAAAGAAAAAGTCGTCATCATAAAATAGATAAGCACCTTGACACATTTTGGTTAATATTTTTGATTTTTAGTGTAATCTATTTTAATTTCACTAAATGTCTGTAACATGAAAAATAGGACCATGGTCCTATCTTTATCTTAGGAGACAAATTTCAGTTTGTTCTTTTTGTTTATATTTTGATTTCTGGTAACACTTATCAAGTCTATAATCTTTTTTATACCGGTGAAACACTGAAAAACGTAGTAAAATATCGGTATTTAACAAAGTTTTAAAGTGTGATTTATAACTTTATGACGAGACTATACCTAGTTCAAAAAATTTTAAGATCGTTTCTTTTATTTATTGCAATTTAACTTAATCCAAATGTTTGTTACAATGTATTTCAAGTCATGTTTTCGTAGTTTGGTTCAATATTATTTTTCATCAAATATTTTAACTCGCCATTTTATTTTAAAAAATTTGTGTGTTTCACATACGCGCTCAATTCATCTATGTAAGTAATATGACAAAATCTCAATTCGCACTCATCCTTATTAATTGTGACACATTCAGCCTCTCTCATCGCTTAATCAATAATCACAACCATAATGCCAACCTTTCCACCCAGTGCAGCTCGGTGATGAGTTTATGAAGGCGAGTTCAAAGTTGATGTAGGTGTAACTTTCAGTGTAATACAAATGTGAAAGGGCTGTTGGATTCCACCCCACACATCAACAACAACTCGGATTTTAAAAACATTTGGTGATTATTCAAGGATACGGAAGTGAAGGAATGATATATGTTTCAACAGAATCAAGCGAGATTTGGAGCTTCTTCAAAGATATTTTGGTGGAATCATTTATGAAAGATCAATTATAAAGACAAAACCGTATCTTTAAACTGAGGTCATTGGTGCGATTCAATCTGACCGCCTGTATTATGCAATCGCTTCTTGCTAGTTTTCTTAATGCACGATCGTATATTTCAAATCGTTACTCGAGTAATTCAACCATAAAAACTTTTATTAGGACAAAGATATAAGTAATTATTTTCATAGGTCTGTAATCTGTTAAACAATAATAAGTTATTAACTTACCATTAGAAATGTTAGTATTAATAAATGTTAGTATTACGTCTTTAACTCTTTTGCTGAGTTTTGATAATTGATTCAACATTTCAATCCCCTTATTAATCCCAAATCGATTGATCGAAATTTGAAATCCCCAATCTTGCTTTTCGCATATAGAATCCAGTGTAATTGTTCTTGATCAAGATCTGTTCACCCCTACATTCTCAAGATCAATCAAAACATACAAACGCAAAGAAATTAGGGTTCTTGAATCCAAGGTAATCTCCCCTTTTCTCTGTATAGTTTCATTTTCAGCTTATGTTATCGTGATTTGAGCAACCAATGGATCGATTTCAACTCCAATTACGATAGTTATTCTTCACTGTTTAACGATTTCGACTCAGAGTTCTGATATTGTTCTGAATTCTGCTACTTCGTTACTGTTCATAGCGTTCTAGATTAGTTTGAAGCACTTGAAGATCGGTTTGTTGATTAGGTTTCGTTATAAGTTATGATCTTTT
The DNA here is from genome assembly GCA_025215565.1 of Flaveria ramosissima. Lineage (NCBI taxonomy): Eukaryota > Viridiplantae > Streptophyta > Magnoliopsida > Asterales > Asteraceae > Flaveria > Flaveria ramosissima. Next base: position 47,837,365 of record CM046032.1, read on the forward strand.
TGTGAATTGTGATTGATGTGTACCACTTTTGTTCACAAATTTCTGTTGAATTTATGATTCGTACCAAGAAGGAGTCTTTAACTTTCGATCAAATGAATATCGACATGAATTCTAGGCTAATTGATCATGATAATTAACTTTATAACAAATATGTTGAGTAGCTTATATATGGTTTTGATGTTCAAAAGGAAACTATCATCTATAGTATGTGATATGCAACTAAAGATGATACTCATAATGATTTCCTTTCTAAAATTAACAATTATATAACCTTGTGATTCTACTTGATTGTTGTTATTTAATTTTGTCACAGTTGCAGGCAGACGTTGCGTGAAAATGGTTTGTGTTCTAGATGGATAGGGTTGAAATGATCGATTGGAGCTGTAGATTGTAACATCATAAGTGGTGGGATAAGGATCTGAGTTTGATTAATACATGGATTTCAAGTTAGAATTGGTGCTGATCTTAATGTTGACATCAACAACGTTTGCCATTAGGAAGGATACCAGTTTTAGAGAAACGCAAATCTGCCGAACAACTGTTCAAGGAAGATATTTAATAACTGATCATACTGGTTACGTATGTGACGCCTTATCGCTAGATCCTAAATCACACTGTTGCCGTGTGAAAAGAGATCAATACAGCTGTCAAGGCTGCAATCTTGTTTCACAGTGCTGCAATTCATATGAATATTGTGTTTCTTGCTGCTTGAATCCCGAAAGAACACATGTAGATCAAGCTTTAAAGGTGAAAATAGCTAAACCGGTGACTTCTGGGACTTATTCAAGTTTATTTGATTACTGTGCTGGAAGATGTCGGCATAATTCTGAGAGTGTGGTTCATGAAAACGCTTATTTGAGTGAGTTTCATCATTGTTTTGCGACACCATCCAACAATTCGGTTGGAATTAGTGATACACAAATAGAAGTTCGGTTGATTGGTATTAATGTTATGGTTGGTAAACAAGGGGAATCGTGTGATTCTGTTTGTAAGTCTGTTGGGCAGTCGTGTGTTGCAAGTAAATTGTCATTTATTAATGAATGTGGAATTATGCAAAAGTATATGAAATGTAGAGGATCGTGTCTTGCGAGCATTGGTGCTGACCAACCTGCTGAGGTGGTTGAGGATGCACCTAGAAGTTTAAACCCGGGTGCATGTTTATATACGCGAAGACCGTCGATGCTTTCGTGTGATGGGTCCCATCAGCATACAAGGAGGCTATGCCCTTGTGCTTAGAAGTTTATCTGGTTAGCAACTTTATGGTAACATGTTTATCACTACTGTCATTTTTGTTTTGGTTTTCATGGGCGTTTGGATGCATGATATGAAAGTGACTATCTTATTATCGCGACTTGAAGTCGTAATTATTAGTTTTACTGTTTTGATAAACTATAAACTTATTTTGTTTCTGTTTCATACCCGCTACAACAGAATAAGACGGAAAGTAATATTTACTTTTTTACCTTATTAAAATTATTTATCATATACATTCTTTGATTTTTAATTATTCGATTGTGAAAATGAGGTAATTGTTTTGTACTTCAAAGAGGGAAGTAGATTCAAACACTGCTACCTTCATCATGTTCGCTTGGTCGGTTTTAATTATTATGTATTACAACCCATTAAAAAACACACATCCAAACGCTCCCTAAGATTATGAATATGTATCAAAGTGTCTCACTTGTGACTTGTTTCATACTTTCATTCAGATTCACTGGACGGCTATTACAGATCCTTGTTCGTTTGCTGCATTGAATTGTGAAGCTGCTTGCTTTATTCAGAACATAACAGATGAATATGTTGGATAAGGAATGTGAACTGACCAAGATCAGGTTAGGTAAAATCATATACATGTCATCAGTTTATATCTAATACAAAATTGATGATCAAACTGGAAAGTAAAGTTTTGTGTTTGTTGAGAACTTTGTTTATCAAGAAATGGAAAGTCATTTACTTGCAAGTTTATATTTTGGCTTAGCTTGATTGCGTATGTGGCTCCTTTTTAGTTTGTGTGTGCGCGTGCATGTTCTGGGGGTAGGAAGTCGTAAAAAACACACACAGTAAAAATCTCACTCATATGTAGGGTCTAACTAAGGAGACGAGGTGAGGGCAAACCTTACCGAGGCTGCTCTCATAGAGACCCTACGCTCAGGGAAAAAAACTTCCTTTTTTGAAAATATAGCAGATAAAAATATACAATAAACTTACTAGTAAAGGATATCATAACTTAAGATCATACCAGAGTTCATTAGTAGTTGAAGGTAAAGAACAAGAAATGCGTACAATCCCTAAGACGAAAGTAGCTTAGTGGGAAAAACCGACTATCTAATTATTTATTATTATGCAACTGTATGCACTTTTGTTTTTAATAAATTTGTTTCATTTTTTTTATCTAAATTGTTATTTGATTATTTACTAGTTTGAATGACTTGTTTAAAGCTGTTTCTATAAAAAATTAAACAGATAATATAATTTTAGTAAGCATATTGTCTGCCTTTTTGTTCTAGAGTTCATCTTGCATGTATGGGCCAGAAACTGAAAGGCTTCATGGTTCTCATACATGTTTGACTCTTGAAAGTCAAAAGTCAAACAACAGATACTATGTATTACAAACCAATCTAAACAACTGTCTGCAGTCTCAAACTTCTGTTTACTAGTGAGGCAGCAATGCTTCTAACTTCCCCGATCATCGCAATCACATCATTCAGCTTGTTAATCGCTGACCGAACACCCTATTTCCAAAAGGAACAATGAAAAAGGGAAGTTGTAAGTTACTTGAACATTGTATTTCTAAATTTACTGAAAACTAGCAGAAGTTAGATTTGAACGGAGGCTCAAACACTTACCCTTGCGCCATCCCCTTTTTGTTCTTGAATTTTGCAAGAATGTTAAGTATTAGCCATTGAAGCTGCAACTTCTATGGCAGCAACAGAAGCATTTGGATCTACCGATAATACACAAACCCGCACAATGAAATAGACGGACATAAACATATGTTTTGAAAACAAACGGGCCGAGCTTTTTTAAACTTCTTTCGAGTGAGATTCAAGCCACAGGTTATTTGAACATTCGTAGCTTGTTTTTCGCAAGCGGGTAACCTATATGATGCATTAGACATATTGTAAACTATTCTTGACTCTAGTTAATTAGATTAATGGCATACAATAATAGTTTATGTTGACTAATTCTTATCAAAATCTAGTCAAATCCTTTGGTTAACCCTTTTATATAAGAAATGTTGACTAATTCAAGTCAACAGCAAGAAAGTGTTGGCCAAAGCTTCCATGGTACTCTTGTTTCATCAGCTTCCATAGCAATCTTCCAACTATGAAAACACTCCTTAAATACACATTTTCTTCAACACTCACAAAATCACAAAACAAAATGGTGAACACCAGAGGCAAAATAAGAAAATTAGAAAACACCCTTAAAACGTGCTTCGCACAGGCTTCCATAGAGGATTCCGATCATCAATCCACTCAGTCTGGAGCTTTGATCGGTTCCAAGGATGAGCTTTTAACCGAAATCCTTCTACGGCTCCCTGTTACCTCCATCGTCCGGTTCAAATCCGTATCTAAACACTGGCAATGGCTTTTAAGTCACCGACGTTTCACCCTTCGACATGACAACCTTTCAAAGTCTCCTGGTCTTTTTGTACAAAATAAGTATATCCCGTTTGATGTTGAAAACCCAAGCACGCCTTTTCGTACTCTCGACTTCTACTTTGATCCTTGTGGGATCAGAATCATGCAATCTTGTAACGGATTATTGCTTTGTTGTAGTGACCGAGGAAACCAACGTGCTCGTAAATATTACGTGTTCAATCCCACCACTAAGCAATTTGCACTCATCCCATCCGTCCCCGGAGGTCAGAATGTTCGTAGAACTATCCAGTTTATGGGTCTGGCGTTTCATCAAACAAACTGTGTTCAATACAAAGTTGTTTGTATTCGCAACACGAAGCCTAATGCGGACGAGTTTCAGATTCAAATATACTCATCTTCCACAGGAAAATGGAAGGTTTGCGGTGAAAATTTCACCGCAAACTATTACACCAGCTTCAAGTATGGTGTTTATTGGAATGGAGCCATTCACTGGGCTCCATCATGTCACGACCCCTTGTACTTCAACCTCGAGGATGAACAATTGCGAACGTTGCCCTTGCCAATGAATGTGGCGTCTTCTGGGGGGTATCACAACGGAGCATTGCCGCGGTACTTTGGAGAATCTAGAGGTCATCTGCATTTAGTAGAGACCGCTCGTCCTGAAAACTATTTACACCTGAACGTGTACGAGATGTTGATGGATCACTCGGGGTGGTTCGTCAAGTACCAAGTAGAGCTTGATGACCTTTCGGGTGCTTTCCCTAAGATGATCCAAAGCTACCAACATCCGTCGAGTCGTTTTTATTATAAGTTCGACGTGTTTGATGTCGTTAGAGGTGAAAATGATGAAGATGCATTCATTGTGGTGAGAATTCCTGAGAAGATCATAAGGTATAATGTTCATGACAAGAGTTTTAAGGAGATAGCTAATCTTATTACCTACTTCTATGAAGCACACACAAATGTTCACCGTTATATTGAAACATTAACTTCTTTCTAATATTATGGTGCTTGAACTTGTGTTTTGTTAATATAGTTTTATCATCCTAGTTTGAATTTCTTATTATATATCTAACAAACAATTATTATCAATGCCTCGTTGGATCTTGAGCCGGTGTTTTTATGACAGCAGTCTCTTTATATCCAAAAGTAAAAACTTTGGCCCGTGTTGTATGGGAGACCGTACGATAACAGTTACGTGGTTAAGAGCACATTTGCGTTCGTTACTTGTGTTGGTACGGTCATTAACGTGTTTAAGCATACAAAAGAAACGTAGAAAAATACAGTACGATTTAATAAACCTTAAAAAAGTAATTGTTTAGAAAATCTACGTTCAGTGTTCCTTCTTAAATCTATCATTTTTTTGACCAACAATGAAAATTAAATTCATAAAAGAAGTTTGAGTTTGATGATAAAACAAATTGTTTATTCTTGCACTAATTAAAAAATACAACCTTGCTATGGTCGTTATCAAAACTTATTCAAACCTTTTTGCTCAATTTTTTTACTTATTAAAATTGTTGACTAATTCAAATTACAACAATAACGTGTTGCCCAAAACAAATCTTTCCACTATAAAATAACAAATCTTTTTCAACATTTTTAACATCATCTCATGGAGGATTCCGATCAGCAATCCCCTCACTCCGGGGATTTGATCGGTTCCAACGATGACCTTTTAGCCGAAATCCTTCTCCGGCTCCCTGTTACCTCCATCCTTCGGTTTAAATCTGTATCTAAACACTGGCGATGGCTTTTGAGTCACCGGAGTTTCACCCTCCGGTATGATAATAGCCTTTCAAAATCTCCTGGTCTTTTTGCTCGCAATATCTATGTCCCATTTGATGTTGAAAACCAAAGCACTCCTCCTTTTCGTAGTCTCGATTTCTACCCTGATCCTTATGGTATCATAATCGAACAATCTTGTAATGGATTACTACTTTGTTGTAGCAATCGAGTAACTGAACATGATCGTACGTATTATGTGTTTAATCCCACGACTAAGCAATTTGCAATCATCCCATCGGTCCCTGGAGGTCAAGATGTTAGTGAATCTATCCTTAGTCTGAGTCTAGCATTTCATCAGACAAATTGTGTTAACTACAAAGTTGTTTGTTTACGTCGTTTAGAGACTCATGACACGTATCAGATTCAAATATACTCATCTGATACAGGGAAATGGAAGATTTCAATTGAATCTTTCTCTACGGATTGCCCCTTTCGCTACTATGGAGTTTACTGTAATGGAGCTATTCACTGGCATCCTTCTCTTCGCAACCACTTGTTCTTTAAACTCGAGGTTGAACAGTTGCAAACGGTGCCCTTGCCAGTGCAAGTGGCGTCTACCCAATCATACTACGAAAACGCATTACCATTATACTTTGGGGAATCTAGAGGGCGTTTGCATTTAGTGACTTATCACAAAGGTTTGGATTCACACATCAATGTGTACGAGATGCTGAGCGATCATTCAGGGTGGTTTGTCAAACATCAAGTACAACTTGAACAACTTAGGGTTGCACTCCCGGAAGGGATCTATCCCACGGGTTATAATTTCAGTGTCTTTGATGTGGTTAGAGGTGAAAAAGACGAAGATACATTCATGGTGATGACACTTCCCATGACGGGGAAGATTATAAGGTACAATGTTCATGACAAGTGTTTTAAGCATATATTCAATTTCTACACCGCAATGTATGGAGTATCCTTGAGAGGTTATCGTTATACAGAAACCTTAACTTATTTCTAGAAGAGAATTCGGTTTGTTTGTACTTTTCGTTATTAATGTGTGTTTTAAAGATTTAGTTTGATAGTTTGTTCTGTGCATTCAAACCTTGATATGATCTGTTCTTGCATCTGATTCTGTTAACCGAAGCCTTAACTTCTTTTTAAAGCAATAAAACCAATGTAAAACAACTAAATATTCAGAATCAGTAATTAACATGTAACTTTAAACTTAAAGATCAAAACAGAAGAGAAGGGTCGATCACTCACTCACACAAACAAATTGGGCCTTGAAGCTTTATATGTGGTCTTGAGCTTTCTAGTTGGTGGTCTAACCTTCTTGAACACCAATGGGAACTTGATCTTCGAGTTGTGGAATTGCTTTGTAGACTCTCTCTTGCAAAGCTTAGCTGGAATCGTGGCGGTTTTGATCACCTGGATGCAGTGGTGGCGAACCCTGTGGCGAGATGCCATCTCAGTGTACATCTGCTCGATTGCACCGTTTAAGGTTGTGTCCCTGTACTCCTTGTACATGTTATGATATCCGGTTCTTGATTGGTACCTTAGCCAGATACCGTAGTTCTTAATTGTTGTTGGATTTTTCTCAAAAATCTGTACAAGCAGATATATATGATTACGTAAACATCCGAAACAAATCAAACTAGTTGCACCGTGAACAAAACAGAGACAGTGATCATAGAATGACACAAGAAAGATTACCCTGAAAAGAAGACAACTTTTTAACAATTAAAGAAACATTGTCAAATCTTTTATTGTGTGTAATTAGTAAGTACAGATTTTAACTTAAAAGTTGGCATCTTGATAACAGAGTAACTATAACAGTTCAACGGATCCATTGACAAAATTTAACAACATACAAGTCGAATGGTATTCAAGGTTCCAGTATGTATGATTATATAAACGTCCAAAACAAATCACACGAGTTGCACCATGAATGCAACAAACAGAAAGAATCATAGGATGATACAAAAAAGATTACCCACATTAATACATTATCAAATCTTTCACTGTATACAAGTATAGATTTTGTCTTGAAATTTAGAACCTTTGTATTAAATATATAAAATTCCAATTGACCACTTAATAAAATTTTTGTATGAGACGTAAACGTTAGCCTGTAAGCAAAAAGAACTCAAATTATTTTAACAAGCTACAGATCGAATTTACAGATTCAAGTATACAAAGCACTTCGCAGGCAGTTCAAAACACAGATCTTAGCTTGAAACTTAGAATCACAGTTCAACCTATTAGTTCATGATTTGAAGTTCTGAACAACCTACAAATCAAATAATATTCAAGGGTACAACTCATTCCCAAACACCTAAATGTCGCAGGTTCTAGTATGAGACTGTAAATGTTAGCCTATTAGCCTATAAGCAAAAAAAAACTAAAATTTTGTTGCATTGAGCATATAATTCAGTAGAAAGTTAAGAAATTTGCCAAATGAGAAATGATACACAAATGAGCAAACAACAAAGCAGCAATTCCCTTAATGTTACAATGCTTTCTAAATTAGAAAGCAGAAATTTGTGTCTAAATTCTAAAACAAAAAAGCAAACAATAAAAAAGATCAAATTCACACCACAAATAACACAAACAAGATGAATTTGCAGACATTACCTCATTAATGGCAAGCATCTGACCATTGCTTTTCTTCACCTTCTTAAGCTTCCTCAAAAAGTACCTAAGAAATAAACAAACAACACATACCATGATAACAATCAAATGCACATTCACCTCTACAACAAGCAATTCACTCGATCACAAACAAGAACATCAATCAACATTATCGATTCATTATCAAATCATACCAAAACTTGCTCTTAGCACGGACTTCATTGGTGGCCCAAAGCTTCATTCGGTAGATCTTCGGGTGCTCATCGGTCTCCGTCGGAAGGCCTCTGCCGACAACCTGAAACTGATGAAACTGCAAACAGCAAAACAATCAATCAATTACGCAATTGAAAGAACCTCGTGATTTGCCCAATTGAGGATCGGTGAAAATGAAAATGAAGATTTAGGGTAGAATTGAGATGTTGATTTGAAAAGTGTGCATGAAGGACATTAACCTTATAACTCATTTTCAGAATGTGATGATGCTAATGATAATGATGATGGTGATCACTCGAACAATCACTGTGTGTGATTCAGATGATGAAGAAGATGAAAACCTAGGGTTTAAGTTTTGTTACATGTTATGATGATGAGGTTAAAAGGCTTTCGTTCATCCGTTGTAAGCTAAACATGGGCCGGCCCACTTATAGCTTCTGAACCCAAACACCCTCTTAAATCATACATGTGTCTAGTATATTAAAAAACGGGTTGGAAACCGGTTTTGAAACCGAGTCAGGTTGGGTCAACAAAAGCCGAAACTAGTTTTTTTGAAAATTGGTTCGGATTTAGGTTTTATTGGCTTGATACCAGTTTCATTGGATAGGGTTAAGAACCGAACAATTTCACTGGATAGGGTTGGAACAGGTTTGAAATGAAACCAGTTTGACAACCTGGTTGGGATCAGGTCGGATGCCTGTTTTAGCTCTCAAACCGGTTTTTTGTCCATCTTTGTATATGTTTGTAAAACTTAAAACATATTATTACATGGCTTGCAGAATTCATTTTCATATGTTAATATGTTTGGTTTTGATTATTGTTTAATTAGAATCAGAGTTTCATTATTCATGTGATTGATTGAGTAATAAATTTGATTTGTAATTCAGATTATTTCTCTAAAACTCATCCAACTAAAGGGATTCGGCGATCAATCCAGGTTGAGAAACATTTCAACAAAATTAATTATGATCTCTAACCACTATTTGTTATTGCATCTGATTTCTTGATCATCAATTCCCCCACCCCCATTATCACCATTGTCATTGTTACTGTCGCCACCCTCGTCGTCTCCCACCACTAGCGACGAACGAGTGGTGGTGACGACTAGCATGTGGTGGTGTGAGCAGCTGCGGCAGCGCAACCGACATGTTGTGATGCGGGCATAAATTGTAATTCTTCTATGATTCTTTTGTTACTCAAACTCATTACAGATTTAAATCCTTATAATTGATTAATTTTTTTATAAAATTCTTAATATTTTTACAAATTCAATTATATTTTTTTTCTTAAAAGACTTCACGAACCAAATGTCTTCTTAGTTATATAATTTTATCATGTGTATAATTTTTCATCTATCAAAATATAAAGAAAACCAATTGTGGGGATAATGAGTATAACCTAAAGACAACAGAGGATATTGCTTCTCACTCATATGTCACAACTCACAAGTGTCATTCTTATTATGCTATTTGTCACAAGTGTCATTCTTATTATGATATTAAAACATACTTTTAATTAATTTGGACTTATATAAGCTCATGCTTCTATGAATCCCCTCTAAAGCAACCTCTTCCCTAATTAGTAAAAAAGTTTCATTTCTAATATAAAAACGTTTCATTTATACTTTTATTTCAAAAGTTTGAAACAACCAACATTTTCAAGCAATTAGTCATTGTTTCTTACCACCACACCCATCATTAACTTTAGTCTCTCCTTCAAATCGATATATGGATTACTAGATGGGTTTTTGTTATCCAAGTTTTGTTAATTCATGTAATTTTAGTTTTGCTTCTTTTTCATGTAGTTTCTTTTTATAAACAGAATTGTTTTGATTAAAATATGACGTAATTTCACATTGGTGATCATTTGAACTTTTACTTCTAACAACAATTGCGGTGACAATGATGTATTGCGATCGAATATCAAAATCAAGAATCTATGATAGTCGCTTAGATTTCAGGATCCCGTTATACTAAAAAGGCATAAACACAACATGAGATCATTAAAATGTTTCCTTCTATATGTTTGACAAAACACACATGCTACCTTGACTTTTACAACACATTTTCAACGTAAAGACATACTTGTGTTGATCATCACCTATATTAGTTTGAAATTGTTTACAAATCAATGATCCATCTTTAAGTACTTTTAATTAATTTATTATATCATTTTTCTTAGATGAACACAAGTAGGTCTGCTCATAAGGTTATGCTATCTTAAAAGTAATAGACATCAAAGAAAGATATAACAAGTGTAACAGTCTATTTGTAAGATTATCTTCAAATGGGATTTCATAGCTAGGTCATGTCACAAATTTCGAATGGTTTGACATTTTATGACAGGATTAATGTAAAAAAAAATTAAATTTAAAAACATTACAAGTTTAAACCTACTGGTGTTAAGTTGAAACCATAGTGATACACTGATACGTTATCTAATAACTCATAACCAGTGTTGTAAAAATCGGCCTAGGCCGCCGATTAATCGGGGTTAATCGGTAGTCGGCACATTACCTTGTCGATTTCAGCTAATCGGTACAAAAAGTCAGTAGTCAGTCCTAGACGGCATTAATCGGCGTTAATCGGTAGTAATCGGAGGAATTTTCCTAGGCGGTCAAAGTCGGTCAACGCAAATATTGGTGCCTTTTAACTTATAGTTTTGACCCATTTACTCGATTATAAACCCTGCCGACATTGACAACACGTCGATTAAGTGATCTACTTATACTTACATGTATATGATTAACGTTCATTCTCAAATAACCAAGTATTAATGTCTTATGAGTTATGATGGACGAATACCCACATCTAAGAGTTTTGAAGTGTGGTTGTTGTACTAAAAAATTAGAAACTTATTCTCATAAGTAGAAAAATTATTTATAAATATGATTGTTCAAGAGCCAAGTCGAGCAGAATTAGGGTTTGGCTTGGCTTGGTATAGTTTGTAAACGAGCTTAACCGAGCGGGTTCAGGTGGTAAACGAGCTGAACCGAGCTGACTCAATTTTTGCAACTGAGCGGTAAAAGTTATTAAGTATTTTGGCTAGTATTATGATATACACTAAAACTTATATAAATATCATAATCATAAAGTAATAAGTAGACTAACCAAGAATATCCACCACTCATAAATAATTATATATATACTCATACATAATTAAAAGATACACAATTCAAGTCAAAATAGAGCCGTCTCGAGTTTAAAAGAACCAAACGAAGATCACTTCGTTTCGTAAACAATTTTAAGCCGAACTGATTCCGTTTGTTTGTTATATTCTACTTTATAACGATATTTTTAAAAGCTTTTTTCAAACGAGCTTTTTAAAACAATTCTAATATTAATAAGAGTAAATTACAAAGATGGACCTTATGCTTTGAGTTAAATTTTGGTTTGGTCCTTGAACTCTAAAATTTTTGGATATAGTCCTCAAGTATTACGTTTGCTTCCATGTTTGGTCCAAAAGTTAACTGAGGTTAATTTCTTTGTTAAATCCATATAACTTTACCCTTACTTTAAACAAATCAAATAAAAAACCCTTTTTCTCGTTTGTCCTTACTTAAAAAAGTAAATATAAAACCCCAAACTTAAAAAATAAATATAAAACCCAAAATACCAATCCAGTAAAAAAACTAAAGTAAAAGGCAGGTCCCAAATAAATAATTAAACTAGAAACTAAAAAGTTGAAAGCTAGTTGAGCACGGATGGTGTCGAACCAGTAGGATCGGGATCAGAAGTGACCGCACCAATTAATTTTGTAGACAAAGAACTAGTCGGTTCGACCGGTTCAGTGGTCGGACCAAATACAGGGACTCGGGTCAGATTTGATGAATTGGATTGTTAGACATAATATTATTATTAAATTTTATATTTAACTATAAAAAACATATATAAAATGTTTATATTGAATATATATATATATATGGTATACACAAACATAATTATGATATCAATCGGTTTTTAGACCTGGTACTACTGGTTCAACGGGTCGACGGGTAAGATAACCGGTTCGCCGTCCGATCTGGTTCTAAAAAAATATTACTTATATTTTAAAGATGATGAAGTGTAGTTTTTATTGTTCATTTTTAATTTGCAACTAACAAGTGCTTAATTATCAGCTCATATGGTTAACTTAAATAAGTTATCTATTCATTAAACAAAAAATATTGTATTTAGTTTTGGGCAAAGAAATTATTGAGCGAGTATGATTAAAGATACCATGATTGATACTTAGGTTTTTCACCATTTTGATTGTTGGTTTTTTACAACAATTTATGGTTGTTCTTGACTCGTACATGATTGTAGAAAAGACCTTGGTCGGCGATCAGGAAGGAGATGTAGCCAACGATCAAGACTTAAGTTAATGGGTTTGGAGGGTGGGAACTTTGAAGACAATGGGATATTATGTTTAATTTTTTTATATTCTTTATATATAAATGGGATCACTTTAATTTGTCATTTTCTATAATCTACCGGTACCTTGGTTTTATGTTGACTTTTGCGTCATAGAAATAAAGGTAAAAGATAACTTAAGAAGGATTTAACAACGAAACTAACATCAGTTAACTTTTTGAACTAAACATAAAATCAAACAAAAAATTTAAAGTTTAAGAACTAAAACCAAAATTTAACCCAAAGTATAAGGACCATATGTGTAGTTTACTCTATTAATAAACTATACATTTGTAGATGAATAAACAGCTTCAATTAACACCTCGTTGGCGCTTCAATTTACACTCTGTTTCTTCATTCTCAATTCTCCCCGTGATATCATCGTGTCCCCAACATTCCTACGGGCCCGAATCATCACACAACGACACCATCAACAACACTACAATCATCATTCATCAATCATCAATCATCAATCACCCATTTGCATGCATTACATTCATGTTGATTTCTTGAATTCAACCACTTTTCCGGTGAATCACCCGCCGGAGATGGAGAAAGAACCCCTTCTTCCGACGTATTCCAAGATCCCCAGATCACCATCTCACCTCTGTACGCTACCGGAGCAAAATGAGCTCTCAATTCCCCCAAATCTCACTCCAATGGAGTTCAAAGACATCCTCATCTTCGGTTCCCCTAGAGGCGAACAACCACAACCACCACCACCACCACCACCGTCGTCGTCATCAGCTTCACTCATTGTCGATGCCCTAACCCTAAGCGTCAATAACCCCATCGACCCCCAAAATTTCTCATCTTCATGTTCAGAATCAATCCCTGATGTTCAGATTCAATTCCCCCAAGATTGTAACTTTAGGAGAACGTATCTCCATCGATCGAAAACGGCACCTGCGATTTGTACAATCAACGATTTGGAGCGGATTTCGAAGGCTAAACCACCGCAATTAGGGTCTAATTCGATCGTGAGTCAATCGGTGGTGTTGTTGATCATGTATTTGTCTCTTGGTGTGGTGATATACTGGTATAATAAAGATGATTTCATGGGGTCTGAGACTTATGTTGTTGTTGATGCTTTGTATTTCTGCATTGTGACAATGTGCACAATTGGGTATGGTGATATACTCCCTGATAACTCGATAACGAAGCTGTTTTCGATCATGTTTGTGCTTGTGGGATTCGGGTTTGTTGACATCTTGCTTAGTTCTATGGTGAGTTATGTTCTTGATCTACAAGAGAATTACTTGTTGAGTTCTTTGAGTAATGGGAAGAAGCGGTATAACCCTTCGTATATAATCGATTTCAAGAAAGGGCGAATGAGGATTCGGACGAAGGTTGGTTTGGCTTTAGGGGTTGTGGTTCTTTGCATTGGTGTGGGTGTTGGTGTGATGCATTTTGTTGAGGGTCTTGGGTGGCTTGATTGTTTGTATCTTTCTGTTATGTCTGTGACTACTGTTGGGTATGGGGATATTGGGTTTTCGACAGCGGGTGGTCGGGTGTTTGCGTGCGTGTGGTTGCTCGTGTCTACGCTTGCGGTGGCTCGGGCGTTTTTGTATCTGGCTGAGGCTAGAGTTGATAAGAGGCATAGGAGGATGGTGAAGTGGGTTTTGGGTCAAGATCTCACCTTTGCACAGTTTCTTGCTGCTGATATTGATAACAATGGGTCTGTGAGGTAAATTGTTTGTTTCCAAAAAGTTTGATAATTTATCTGTATATCCATAGGTTTGATTATTCATGTTCAAACAATCAGTTTAAAACGCACATCCAAACACCTGTTAAACTTTTAGATATAGCTAGCACAACATGTCGTATTGTGTTAAGCAGGTCATGTCAAATCATGTCGTGTTATGGGTTGTGCTATGGTTAATGAACACTTACTATATGGTTACATTTTCAGTAAAGCTGAGTATGTGATATACAAGCTAAAGGAGATGGGAAAGGTTACAGACAAAGATATACTACAAATATGCACCATATTCGATCGGCTCGACACAGGAAACTCTGGGAAGATATCGCTTGCTGACCTCATGCAAAACCGAACCGACAGATAAGGTGAAAAACACAGACACAATTACTGTAATTAACAAATCCAAGATCAACAAAACTACAGGATTTTTGAGGGTTAACTCATCGCACGCGTGTGCAAGACGGTTAAGAGGCCCGGTTTACATTGCAGGATGAAGCTTTCTTGGATTAATGGTGTATCAATTGGTTTATAGCCCTAATGACATAAGGATCTTGGGTTGGAATCTTAATGAAATGTAACATAATCAACCCATTTATAATAAAGTGCTCAAAACTGAGGCCTATGGCTTTTCAATATGTATATAGTTGTAACCATGGTCATCTTATATCATAAGATTGGTTTTCTGGCTTTTCAATATTTAATAGTAGAGTTTCACGACTAAAAATAATATTAGATTAATTAATAAATGATAATATGTTATATTTTTCAACAACTTTTAGGTATGTTAAGGGCCGGCTTAACGTTTTTAGAGGCCCAACGCGAACAAAAAATATGAGGCTCTCAAAAAAATATTGATATAAACTCTCCTCTTTTATTCGGGTTTTAGACCTGCAATAAAAAACTAAGAAGTTTACAAAGCGGAGTTAAAAATTATTATTATTATTATTCCATAAGTAGATCTTTAAAATTATTATTAACATTATTTCATTGACTAGGATCAACATAATTTAGAGGTTTTTTAGTTTGATTATCATTAGTATGTTCATCACTATTTGTAGGTTCATCAGGTTTTTATCAAGATTTTCAAAGTTCTCATCATTATTTGAATGTTTATTAAGGTTTTCATTAAGATTTTCAAAGTTTTTATCATTATTCATAGATTCATTAAGGTTTTCATCAACGTGTCCAAAATTTTCATCTAGCTTCTCATTATTATTAGACGTTTTGGTCGCTACGAAATTTAACATTGATCCTTTTAGTGATTCATTTAAACCTTCTCGTTTAGCCTTTTTATCCCTTTTTAATCCACCACATTCAAATTTGGTTTGACATTATTCTAAGCAACTAAGTTCTAACTTCTAATTCCTAGAAAACAATTCAGATCCTAACCAAATCAGAAACAATTTCTAGAAACCAAATCAGAATTTAATACAGAAAACAATTTAGAAACAATCAAATAAATCAGTAAATCACTAAAAGCAGAATTCAAAAACACAAACACTGACCTGTTTGGTTGTTGGTTGATCGTTATCACTTAGTACTTAGTAGCCCTTACGCTCCCTAGTCGTGGTCGTTCGCAATTCTGTAACCCTTACGGCCTGGACACCCTCGCCGGTCACTCAAATCACCCAATGTCACAATCACAAATATATCGCATCCCCTTTTACACCTCACAGAGACAACATAATCGTAACAATTTTGTAATTTCGTGACTTGTGAGGATTATACTTTGAATAAAAAATAAAGCAAGCTGTAAGTTGTAAATTGTAAATGCAAATTCATAGTGACAGTGATGACTGAGGACTAAGGATTTAAAGAACCAAAACAAAATAGTACCGTTGCAAAACTTGTAATCATCCATTCATCCGACTGTTTGGGTTCCGACCCTCGCAACTCGCAATCGCAGATTCGCAGCCATGCTTAAATTAATGCTTGATGATTATTGAGAAAGCCGAAACTCAAGCGTTGCCTTGAATAGTTGAATCTTGATCGACTTCTTGTCTTCCACCTTTGGTTTGGTTTTTCTGATAAAAGATTGAAAGAGGCGGCATTGATTTAGGACTTTTGATGGTTGAGACTCTCGGACTTCAAAGTTGAAAAAAAATGAATGTTGCAGGTGACTGGTGACCAAGGGTAAACCCATAAAGGGTTCTCACTGAATTGGGTTTCCTTGTTTTCTATTTAATTTAAAGCCCAAGTGTATTTTTTTAGTAATTTTGAGGCTGCACACAATGCCAATTATATATACATATAATTTTTTTTTAATTTGAGGCCCTGTTATTTTACAAGGCCCAAAGCCCTGGCATGGGCCATGGATGCTGTTGGGCCGGCCGTATGTTCGTTAAAGATAGTTGGAATTTGAAGTTTGACACTTTTAAGTGTAGCTTTAGCTTTTATTTATAGGTGAAAACCAAACTTTTTTACTTGTACAAAGGTTTTTCTTATCAAATAATTATAATTTATAAGAACAATAGCATATATAAAAATAACATAGAAGATTAATTATCATCATTAGAAAAAAACATAAAGACTACATTGACTAAGAAATTTTAATCAAATAACTACGATTTATATCTTTTTATTAATGTAGAGGTAAGGGACCTCTAACACACGACTTGTCAAACATCAGACCCAAATTACCTCATCATGACCTAGTTTTGACGGGTTCTCCTCAAAATTCTTTTTTTAATGATGATTTAGTTTCATCATAAAATTGCATAAATCTTACATGTGTTTTCTAGTCATTTAATTTTAGTTATAGACCGTTAATTTTCATTGTTTCTTTCTAATTATTTAAAAATACCTATAAAAGTTACGTTGTGTTCCGGGGTTTATATAACGAGAGAAGAGAATGAAAGCGGAAGCACAAAAACATTAAAAACACATTTAGGTAGCCGTTAAATTAGAAAAAAACACTTATTCTTTAGATCAAAACCCTCATGACCCACCCACAAGGAGAACCAAAAACACCTATAAGTAGTTGACCTGACTCGTTTTTGAACTAAATTTACATCAAAAAGTAAATCAACTCGAATTTATACCGTTGAATGAAATCATATTATATATGACCCGACCTTTTTCCAAACAAAATTTATATTGAAACGTAGACCAACTTAAACGTATATAGAAATAGCACGTGCAGCGACGCGGTATGTGTTGTGATAGAGAGTAGATTATAATCGTTATAACTCGTTCCTGAACTAAATTTACATAAAACATAGAGTAACTCAGGTTTATATCATCGAATGATAATGTATTGTATTGAACCAATGCGCTTCCAAACAAAATTTACGTAGAAACATAGACCATCTAAAAGCATACATAAAAATAAACACGAAAACATTTGATATTTGATCCGACACATTTCTGAAGAAAATTTACATCAAAACGTAATCAAACGTCGAAACATACAAAAGTATATTAGACGTTTTTCTAACAGTTACTTTTATCAAACGTTTTTCTAACAGTTAGTTTCCCGCTGGCTTATATTAATGAAATACTTTTTATTGTTGTCGTTCAGAAAATATGAACCATTGATATGAAACACTAAGAATTTGTTAACGATTTAACTCCAAGTAAACATTATAAACTACAATCACATATGAACCAAAATATTCATATTGTAGCTAATCGATCATCAACTATCATCAACGTACAATCAAAATAAACCTACTAAAAAGTACAACGATTTAAAAAAAATAAATATATATATCACGACTCGTATAGAGCACATGATGGGAATATATCGTCCAACTGATCAAACAAATCAGAACTCAAAACATCATCTAGTAAAGACCCCGAGCCACTAAACACCTCGTGTTGCGTAAACTCAACTGTTTTAGCGTTAACACCCTCGTCTAACGAGCTATCAGAACCACCCCGTGTGCTACTTGGAGCCACGGGGTCAAAGTAGCCAGCATTATAGCGGCTAATATCAGAGTCACGACCAGTGAGCTCCTGAACAAGCGCCCTAAACCTTGAGGCGCTCGTCTTAACCTTCATAGGTGAGGATATGTAGACCACTTTAAGCTTCTTGGTGTCTTTCTTTTTACGGTAGTTTTTCGTGCGCTCGACGGTACGTGGGTCCATCGCGGTTAGTTGTCGGGTACTTGAGTTTGTTATGGAAGAATGTTTGATTGATCATGGGTTTATATAAGGTGTTAAGGATTGTACGAGAATAAGGTTGGTTTGTTTGAAAATTGTTGTTAAAGAATAGAAGGTTCTATTGACGAATTAAGGATAATTAAGATACTTTTATGACCCGTAAGTGTGTTTATGAAAGAGATTAATTGTGTTATAAGCACGTGCGCAGACATTAATGACTTGCCAAATATTCTTTGTTGTAACCGTGGGCTGCACGAACCATCCATGTAACCGTTTATCGGTGTATTTTCACGCCCTTTCACTTAACTTAACGTGTGTCAGATCAACTAGCTTATCGTCTTTCGCTCCACTTCACAAAGTAAAAATACTCTGATCATCTTTTACGTCTCATAATTTAAAATGAAAGTAAGTATGCTTTTTAATGATTGTGTGTAAAGGGACCCACCATCCAAGGCTTTCACGCTTGTTAACCCACTCATGCCACACACCATGACCCTTAGCGACACATTTTCTAATTTAATAAGCATCAACAGTGATAAAAATATTAAAATTAGGTTTTGCTACTCTTTTTCGACACGACAGTAGATTAATTCAATTTTAATTAACTTTGGTCGTAATTTTGCTATGCATTTGTATAAAAATCGAGAGGTTTTTTTTTTTTTTTTTTTTTTTTTTTTTTTTTTTTTTTTAAGTTTTGTCGCTTTCTTTTTGTAGGAAATGTAGGGTTTCGATTTGTGTAGGACATGTCTCGCAACTACGTTGGAAATTACGACACAAAAATTTGCATCAAAATTTTCGTAACAAACAAGGTTGTTTTCTAGTAGTGCCTAACGCCCTAGGTGAGTGGCGTTTCATGCGTTCAAAACCACCTCGTAGGCTTTTACGTCCGGGGTGTGAAACCATAACGTATGGTGTAAAAGAATTTTGAAGATAAAAGGCTAAATCACGAAAATAATTTATGTTTTATGATCATATTTTAGATATAATGTAAAGTGTAAGATGGTAAAAGACTGAATTGAATATTATTGATAGGTTTGGTTATAATATATAGAGAATATGATGCAAACCCTAAAACCTAACTGGGCCCGTGGGCTCATACTAATAACCCTAATAATATTGTCTAATACTCCCCCGCAGTTGTAGCGGAAGTAACCTGACGCTATGACTGGGAAACAAAAAAACATAAAACAATAATAATAAGATAAACATGCTTTGATCGGCTTGACTATCCAAACTATTGCCAACAAACAATATTGAGCTTGATGTTATCATCCATATTTTAGTTGATTGTGCTATCCATAGTTTGTTTGATACTTCATGGTTCTTGATTCTTGAAATAATAAGTTGAGACCCAGTGACGGTAGTCGTTGGCAATGTCTCAAGGCTAGCAAGCGGCACTCGGATCCGTAGATCAAGAGTTGACATAAGTAGATATAAAATGAGAAAAAAAGAAACCAAAACCGGTGACCGTGGTCAGGTGGCAGTCTCTTGGATCCGTAGATCAGGAGATAAGATCCGTAGATCTAAAAAGAACAAAAATATATCTCAAACCGTAGTTTGAGATTGGTGGCCTTGGACCGTGGTCCTTAATGCGGCTAAAACACCGATAAACGAAAAAGAATAAAAAGAACAAAGAAAACATAATGACCGCTGCAAATTAGGAGCCATAATCCAGAAACAAACCAAGAAAATGGATGTGAACAAAACCAAAATAAAAGATATGGGTAATAGGTTTGAATCATCAACCGATAACAAAGCTTTATTAAACAAAAACTAGAAAATAGATAAGAAAGGAAACAGAAGACGAAGGTGGCACAGGGCGGCGATGGCGACACACCGCCCTGTCTAGGGTTTGAACTCGGTGGCGACGGCTAGGGTTTGTATGTTTTTGTGGTGGTGCACAGAACCCTAAGGCTCTGATACCATGTAAGATGGTAAAAGACTGAATTGAATATTATTGATAGGTTTGGTTATAATATATAAAGAATATGATGCAAACCCTAAAACCTAACTGGGCCCGTGGGCTCATACTAATAACCCTAATAATATTGTCTAATATAAAGTTGGTAGGTGAAAACCCTTGTAAATAATTTATGAGATAGAAACCACTAAAGATATATGTTTAGATAAATAATCATAATGCTAGCTCACTGAACTGGCCTAAATTAAAATTCAACTACTCATTTTTTATAAGTCAAGTTTTTTTATCAAACCATTTCAATTTTCAAGAAACCATTAGGTCACCTCGAGGACCCATGGGTAGGGGTGCCGGGTTCAACGAGCTTGTGTTGAACACCATTGCACGTGCCATGGGTAGGCTCGGTGGGTTGGTGGACGGTCTATGTAAGCCGTGACTGAGCTCGCGTGGAACGTTACTTAAAGGCTCCAAATGTGACCATTTGGTTTTCTTTAAAAATATTTTTAATTTGACATCTAAATTATAAATACAAATTTATTTTACAAACCCTTTTTACACCCAAAATCTATTCTTTCTTCTACCGTATATCACATTTTAATATTTTTACATCCAATGGATTACATTGACACATTGTAGATTTCTTACATGATTCTTCTATAGCTGCACTTAAAGGTACATGATTACATTATAGATTTCTTGAAGCTTTTGATGTGTTCTTCCATGAGATTTTGCAAGGACATATTTCGTTGTCGCAATGAAGGTTTTCCGATTTTGTTTTTCTTATCCGAACATATATGTTTTCTTTGGTTTATAGAAATATGAAGCTCTTGAATGATACGATTGAACCGTATCCACTAACATTGAAATCTTGAAAAAAAGTTGAGTGACGAAACTATGAATTTGAGTTACATGTTTAGGATTCCTGATTTCAACTTCTGTAAGTAGTATTTAGGGTTGGTCATGATGGTTAAAAGTTTGAAAATGAGGTATTTTGAGATACTTATCCAGTAAAATATATACCGGTCCGAGTAAGAACTCCTTGTTGATAGACACAAGGAGAGCAAAAGATTATGAAATTGGTAAAATAATTTCTGGATCCGCCAATAGTTACATCACCAGTTTGACGAGTAATATTATCAAAGTAGTTTACAAAAGCAACTGTACTTTAGACGGAAAAGAATATTGAAATCATCAAAACAGCTTAACAAGTTAAATAAGTTTACATTTTATAAAATTTGTCTTTATCTAAATAATAATATTTCGTTTGTTAATTAAAAATGAACCACTTTGTAATTATATTAAATTTCTTCTTGAGGTCCCAATATAAAGGAGTTGTATTTAAAATAAGGTATATTTTTGGTATCACAGATTATATAGACTAATAGTAACATAATGATACCATGAAGAATGAAATCAGTACCGAGCGAAGAACATCAATACCATTATGGTACTGTCCTTTATTTATATTTCGATCTTCAAAACTGAGTCGCCACAACTTTATACGTTTCTTTTATATACTTAACCACAGTAATTTCACTACCGTAATGTGCGTAACAAAATTCGGCAAATGCGCGACATCGCACGGGCATAATTTCTATTTACCTTTTATAAATCAAATTTAATTCGGACATTTTACTTGATCGGAAATAAATTAGATTTATTATTTGAAATTAGTTTGAATTTACTCACGTCAAAATCGACAACTAAACAAATTAACCAAACCATCTGTAACCGAAACCAATCAATTATATAAATCTAAAAAACCAATATATTAGTTATAGTTTCAAAGTTTCAATTTAGCCCGTAAACCTAACGAACGACCAAATTTTTTATGATTGAAAAATCAAAACATTTAACTTTAATCAAAGTAAAAATGATATTTCAATTTATAATTTTATAGTAATAGAATATTAACATTTACCGAACTTTTTCTCGAACTTGTGATCTTTTGACTGCTTAATTAGCACAAGTTTTGTCTAAGTTCGATTAATGAAATTAGCAGCCACCAGGAGGGAGAGAGACACCCAAGCAATAAAAATATATGTATATTCCTCACATGATTAATAACAAAGCCAAATACGTGTATATAAATTTTGGAGTTAATTACATAAATAGTCCCCGTGGTTTATCTAAAGTAACATGTTTGGGTACTAAGTAAAAAAAAGTAACAGGTTAGGGTATTATGTTTTCAATTTTGTAACTAGATTGGGTATTAAGACTAATAGACGTTAACTTTTCTGTTAAATTTAGTTTCAATGACCAAAATACCCTTTCAGGGACTACTTTTGTTAACTTTTTTTTTTATAAAAAAAATCAAGGACTATTTGTGTAATTTAGTTATAACCAACCCCAACCCATCCTCCCACAGTCAAAACCCTTTTCCCACCACCACCACAGTTAAATCCACCACCGCCGCTGCCCAACACCATTCAACCACCACCGTCGCCGCCCATCACCATTCATCCCCCACCGTCGCTGCCCAACAACATTCATCCATCATCGTCGCCGCCCATCACCATTCATCCACCACCGTCACTACCCATCACCATTCAATCCGCCATCACCGGCATCTATCTCTGCAAGCCATCGACCACCAGGCTTACCACCCAACCCTCCTGCCTACCAGCCACCAGCCCACAATCCAACACCCATAAGCACCACGATTACCGCATCATCACCCCCATCATAACATCACCAACATTACCATCACCACATCATCACCTTCTCCACATTATCACCATCATCGCAACATCACCGTCATCATCACCACCACCTTCACCATCACACCATCATAAAACCCCACATTTTAAAAACCCCAAAAAGTGAGGAGGTGTGGTGGTAGGCACCTGGATTTAGATCTAAATCAGAGAGTTTGGTGGTATATGGTGGCTAGATTGTGATATATGATAGCTAGATGGCGGTGATAATGACCAGATACATGGTGGTGGTGGCTGGTCAGATGGATTTTAGGGTTTTACAGGGCAAAAAGTAAGGGGGAGTTAGTGATGATGCCTAATGGTGACGATGGACGGAGATGGATACGGTGGCGTGAGGTGGAGGCGGTGGTCACCGGCGGTGATAGGCGATGGTGGTGACCGGCGGTGATAGGCGATGATAGTGACCGGCGGTGATGGCCGACAGTGATGACTGGCGGTGAAAGGCGGCAGTGGTGACCGACAATGATAGGCGACAATGGTGACCGGCGGTCATAGGCGACAGTGGTGAGCGGCGGTGATAGGTAACAGTGGTGACCGGCGGTGATAGATGTGAAAATAATGTATATATATACATATATATATATATATATATATATATATATATATATATATATATATATATGTGTGTGTGTGTGTGTGTGTGTGTGTGTGTGTTATATAATATTATTTTAATTAAATTACACTAGTGGTCCCTCTAGTTTACATAATAAGTCATTTAAGGTGAAAAGACCAAAATACCCTTATATTTAACAGAAAATCTAACGTCTGTTAGTGTTAATACTCAAACTTGTTATAAAATTAAAAGTGAGTACTCAAACTTGTTACTTTTTTTGCTTAGTACCCAAACCTGTTACTTTAGATAAACCACAGGGACTATTTATGTAATTAACTCTAAATTTTGATTATAATTTTGATTATAATTTATAAATCGTAAATGAGCTGTTTTAGGTTCTGCGTCTAAAGCTTGACTCTTATAAAGCTTTCAAACTCAGACTTATTCGTGTATTATATAGCATAATTAGTTTATTCTTTCGTTTATTACATGTGTTGAATAATAAAATATTAATTAGTTAGTAACGGAAATATATTAATTATAAATCAATTTCTTCAGATAAGATGTGATTAAAGTTACGTATGAGTAAGAACTATATGTAATAATATAGTGATATCATTTTTTAAACCTTTTTTCAGAATTTTTGTTGCTTTTTAAAATAAAAAAGTAAACATTTTATTCGAAAACAAACCACTTTACAAAATTTCATATCTAAAAATTTTCTTATTATAACTCCGAACTTTAATTGTTTAGTTAAAAAATCAACTTTTTTAAAATATCAATTTTAAAATATTTTGTATTTTTAAAAAAGTTTGATGTTTTAAGATAAATATCATATCTTATAAAAATTTATTTTTTCAAAATTATATTTATAAAAGATCTTTTTCTTAATTTATTAAAAATTATTTATAATCTGAACAATAATTAAATAATATTATTAGTAGTTAATGTAAATATTTAATAAGAGATATAAGCAGAAAAAATAGATTTAGGAGGTCTTGAACTGTGTTAAGCGTCCACCAAAAACTTTTTTTGTTATAATATATAGATATAGATATGTAATATTTAGTTACTTTTATCATGATTATTTATCATAATTTTATCATATCAAATAAATTTGTTGTATGTATATAACTAGTAGGCTTGTTTGGTCTCACGATCCTAGTCAAGCACGACATATGAAATCTGGGCACATGCTTGTTTATTAAAACAAATTCTAGTTAGGCTCAAGCTCATGCTCGTTAAGCTTGAATCAATTAAAGCATTTAGCGAGTCAACCTCGTCTAGATTTGTACGGCTTGATTCTTTACAACCCCAATTTGACCGCCATACACAACAATCTTCATCGATATATCATACTATAGTTAATCTCACAGCAAAGTAATCTAATTTCATGTTTATTAGATATTGTATAATTTTAATGTATGTTATATGGACTTCAAGTTTGTGTGTTCATAAACCGCTAATGAATTAAATATTCATCATTTATGATTTTATTCAAAGTGTTGTTTTGGTTGTTCATATGTTAGCTACAATGCCTGTTGTTTAATTAGATCTCGACTCTATACGATCCACCTCCAGTTATATCGTTCAATGGATTAGAAAGTTATATCCATCATCGATCAACCCAATAAGTAATTCAAATTTCAACAGAATGAATTATTTAAACAAAATGAAAACAAGCGGTTTCGGTTTTGATTTTGGAAAACCGAAAAGTATGGTTCGGTTTCAGTCATACCTTGTTCCAGAACCTAACCACACCGAATCCAACCAAAACCAAACCGAACCGCCCTGCTTGTTTGGTATTGGATGTATGGCTCAAACTAATTACTTTGGGCTTAAGTTGTGGCCCAACTTAATTATTTTGTGCTGAAAGTTTTAGGCCAGGATTTATTAGCAGGTGGTTAACAAAAATTTTAAGCCGAAAGTTTAAAATCCAAAGTCATTATTTGGGGCCAGTTTTTTTCGGGCTGAAGCACTTTAAGCCCAATTGTAAAACAATATGTTGACCCATGACAAAACCAAACCAACATGTAAAACCGAAACCAATTTGTGTGTGTGTGTTTTTTTTAAGAATGATCACTCACTCACCCATCAACTTCTACTACTAAATTACATCATTTTATAATTATCTTATTCTAGGATTTGAGTCCTGTTCTTCTTTAAAAAAGTTTTTGACTGTAACTACTAGACCACCAACTCAAGCGATAACCAATTGATTTCTTAAAAGTAAAAAGCCAAAATTTCGGTTTTGTTTTGGTTTGAGCTCAAAACTAACGTGCGCATACCTCTAACTAATACCATTAGCAACAAAGGTCCTTGGCTTCGTCCTTGACTTTTGTAGCGCCGACATGGAGAAGATTTGCAAAGGATGTCTTGTTTCCCAATGCCAATGTCCGTCACTATGGATCATCGCTTACAAAACTCGCGTCTGCACTATCTTCTTTATCAGGGAAGATTTCCTTGTTTGTTTGGCTTTCTTCTTATTTAAGTAAATTATATTTTTTTAGAAATAATATAGGTCATCCACTCGAATTGTGGAAGTAATTAGACTACGTATAGTTAAGTATATGTAAATCTTTACCTAGTAAACTATTGTAATGTCCATAGAATGTTATCGAGGCTATGCTAGATGAATTGTTAGAATTTGGTGTGGTTATTCGTTAGCACAAGCCTTGGACCATCAAACGGGTTATCAAAATGTTGTGTAATCTCAAGCTCAAGAAAGGCTAGATCTAGTCTGCACAACTCTAAGATTCGTCCTTTCATTTGATGCTTCAACAATCCGAACATAAATTATATTTCTAGTTCTAATGGATCGTAAGATACCAAAGTGTAGTCTTCATTGACGCAATCACCTCTTCGAATTCTTTCCCACATCATTGTTCATGAGTAGTTATCACTATTATGATGAGCCACAAGTGTCTATTTGAATTGTATTTAATGGAAAGCCCAAAATTAAGGCATTCATTCAAGGGCGAAGCATAGAGGAGACCCGGGGGGGGGGGGGGGGCTCCCCTCTTTTTTCATCGGTAGTGTTAAATTTTAGTCTGGTAGTATAAATTTTTGGTCCGGTAGTGTAATTTTTATATAAATATCAAGTTCGCCCCCCCTAAAAAATATTAATTTCGCCCCCGCCTCCTTTACGTGAATGTTCAAGCTCCGTCACAACGTTCATTTCTAGGCTTTTCTAGTGAATAAAGGCTTCACATTATAATTTGGTTGATCGGGTAATTGGGGATGATTTGTGGGGAAAGTAAAATGAGGATTTTATAGGAGGGCATCCATCTTTGTATCATTTGATCCTAGCTTCTTGCTAGTTATTTAAAAACATTCCTCATAGTTTCACAAATTTAAAATTCATGAGAAAGTAAGGATCGTCCGTTGTAGATAGGTATAGGAGGTTTGTAATGGTCTATGCCGGTGGACTGACTACTATTAGGGCTTAGGGAAACGAATGCCCATGATGATTGATGGAGATAGTGTGGCTCGAGTCAACGAGAAACGGATGTAAAAATGAAAAGACTTTTTTTTGTAACATGTAACCGCTTGAAAAAATGAATAAAATGTTCATCTCATATTGATTTTCACAAATAATTTTAATGTCCTCAAAATGTTAGGCCATAAAGTCTATGATGTGATAATATGCTGGGATCAAATCTTTAGATTTTCGAAAGTAATATAACAACATTTGAAGTTTAAAATATAATAATAAAATCAAATTTGTAACGTAGACAACACAACCATTAAATGCACACATGGTTCTCGTTGTTTTTCCTTAGTGATTCTTACATGAGAAATAAAGGACAACCTATAAATCAATCAAGGACAATTATTTTTTAACTGAATAAGAGGCGAAAAGACGTTTTTTACTGTTTACTTCTTTTCTAAATTAACATATATATGTTAATTAAGATTATGGCCACCATGAGTGATCCCTACCTTGGTGACCTTCTCAAAACCAAGTACATCTCTAAACATTGAATGTAGCCGAAATCTACAAGCATCATCCATCATACCCTTGATCCAATTATCTATAGAACTCAAGGTCGAGTTCGTCTCAAATGAGGAGGATTGATGAAGAGCTGTTCGAAGAGTTGGCAGACTCTTACCTGAACCAGTCGGACAATGGGAAATATGACAAAAAAGATACAAATTTCATAACAATCATAATTGACTTGGCCTAGAAGTGGAATAACAAGACCCATGGTGTAACGAGCCGAATCATCTAATAAACAGCCTATGGCAGTTTCGATCTATTGTCAGACTCGAATAATATCAATTAGTGTCTCAACTGGGTTAACTAGGATTTTCCTCAAATTTGCAACATTCAAATATGTCCTTTCTTAGCCTACGACGTGTAAGACTTTGGTTGGCATGATTTACGCATGTGTTTATGGCCTTAATTTCAGTATTCAGCTTACGGTTTATAATTCTGGAATTTGGTAAAACTGTCAAATTTATGTAATAGTTGAGTTTTATAAATTTAGCAACTTTTTCATTAAGTATTCTCTATGTTTATTCTTGTTTCCGCTTTAGTCAATGTATTTGAACAAAAACAAGGTTTGTGTCAATTTTCGTACTCTTCTATTTAAATAAGGCTCTCGTGTAGAAAATAGCTAATTAAAAAAGCTCACATTTATTTTTCATGAAAAAACTTTTGTTTGTTATATGTTTCTATGGGAAAATAAGCATTGTAACTTGTCGTTTTTTTATATGTGTAGAGAAATAAAATCAGCATAGTAGATATTGTGTTCATCATAACACAATTCTTTTAAGATAAAGAAATCAAATGGTTTCTTATTATAATTATTTTTTGAACGGCTTGTTTAAATGATAGAATGGATTAAAAAAATAGAACTCTTTACACAAATGTTAAAGGTTAACGTCTAACAAATTGTTGTTTACTTAATGGCTAACACAAGCAATTAGAGTCCTAATTAGTTTCTATCACTCTATCATGCATCTTTTTTAGAAACGTCTATCTTCTGTAATTGTCGTCGACAAGTCTTTTCAATCAACCTGCATATTTTGAAAAAAACCGACACTAACAAATATGAAAATAAGAACGACGTAGAAACATCATATCCTATAAGCATCTGTTATGTTTCCTAAGTAGCTCTAAAACATTGAATCTATGTCTTTAGGTACTTTTGCATTAGCAACATCTTCCATGTGAATGGTAAGTGGTACTTCCTTTATACAACAGTAAATCCCTTTAGCAAAAGTATGTATAGGTTTAAAATCTATTTCAATGCATATCCTTTTGGCATGTAACGTTAAGCTTTTTAGAAGTCACATTTTTTTGCCTAGATGTTTTTGTTCTTTATAAGTTTAGAATTAAGATAATGACACAAAAAAGTTGACACATAAATTTTAGATTTATGTGTTTTCAATATTGTTGACTGAAATCTTGACAAATATTAATTTTTCATGTGATTTTGAAATTTTGTATTATTTACATTCCTTTTAGAAATTTTAGTGGTTTAATTTTGTTCACATCGTCTTCAAAACACAACTGAATTCGTCAAGAAATTTAGATCCGACAATTAAAAAAAGATAAGTTGAATTTTAATAATCCAAACTATTCTTCATTGACCGATAATAATTCATAATTATTTATAATTTGACCGGTAACTCCAAACTTTTATTTTTATTACCAATGACAATCCCATAAGCAAAATTATCATAACTTCACCATCGATTTGTATTTATTTTAGGCTTTGTTTAGCTCGTATGTTTTTATATCGTTTAACCTAAAACTTTATTATCTTTTTTAATTTGACCTCACAACTTTTTTATTTTCAAATTTAATCCCTTATACTTTTAGTTTTTCGTAAATTTCCAATTTACATTTCGTTCTAAAGTTTTGCAAGTTAATATTGCACAACTTGCATGTGTGGTTCATGTGTAGTTCAACGTTATTACGTATATTTTTCACGTTTGACAGATTTGGCGCAACTTGAGGGTCCTAGATCAACTTGGCTAAACTTTTATATATTTTACGTTCCGGGCTAATTTATTTGCATTAACACACCGCAACTTCGGTATTGACGGTCGCTAGTAGTGTGTGACATTTTGATGATATTTGACACGGTTTTACTCCCTCGTCGTAACGCGGGAGCCTTAATTCTAGTTAAAAATAAAAATCATGTTGTATAGTACAATGTTAAAACAATTGAGATCTCAAAGTAGAGAAAATCATATATTGTTTTGAGTAAAATAATTTGTTCTTATGTCTTATCAAAATTTTGTTCTAACTCCAAAAATCTACAAACATGATTCATATTGTTTGCTCATCCATCACATTTTTCGCCCTAGGATGGATATGATGTCTATTTATTTTATACTCCAATATTTTACCCTTTTTGTTTTAAAAAATAAACAAGTAATAAATTGAAAACTATCCCCACCC
Source organism: Flaveria ramosissima (assembly GCA_025215565.1). NCBI lineage: Eukaryota > Viridiplantae > Streptophyta > Magnoliopsida > Asterales > Asteraceae > Flaveria > Flaveria ramosissima. The sequence continues at coordinate 47,867,345 of CM046032.1, forward strand.
CCTATTCTTTTTTCTCTACTCCCATTTTGTTGTCAAAATTCTTGGATGACAATCTCCTATAACAAGTTGCCACGTCATCCTTCTAGTCTTAATAAAAAAATATTAACAAGCTGATGCTCAAATAAAAGTAAAGTATAAAGTACCAAGCCCAGCAAATGAGTCGACTACAAAATTTAAGATGCATAAAGACCTTGTGAAATAACAAGTAAACATAGAATTTAAGATGCATAAATATAATAAATTTATATTTTCAAATTATTAGTTTAGATTTATAAATACAGGTGCACCCTTAACTATTTGAGTGATCGTCAAGTGACAATTTCTTATCATTTCCAGCAGTTCGTCTTGAAATTAAGAAAATTTGCGAAAGATGCAACATGTGGATTTCATTCTTTGCTTTAGGCTTTGATTTCTTTCGATCACAAATCACACGTTGTGGATGTTAAATTTTTACTCTCCTTACTTACTAGAACCCCCAAAAAATATAATTAGAGTCCTCGTAAATGTGAAGACCAAAAGCGGATTGTTTTTTTTTTTCTGTTTTTTTTTTTGTTTTTCATAATTTGTTTTGTTGTTCTGAGTGTTGGAGGTTCTTTTGTGTTTGTATTTTATCTAGTATCCCGTTAGTTTTGGTTCTAATCAAAATTCGTCGTTAAAATGTATTAGTATATTATGTCACCAACCCACAAAACAAATATAATATGTTAAAAAAAAAAAAAAACATGGATACATCATCCAATAGACATCTTAAATGTTTTCTAAATACTTCTTGAACATTAAATCTATGTCGTTTAGTACTTTTTCAATAGCAACATGTCACCTTCCATGTGAGTGGTTCTTCCTTTATACAAGTAAATCCCTTTGGCAAAAGCATGTATAGTTTTGAAATCTATTTCAATTCATATATATCTTTTTGTATGTAATTATCAAAAGAAAATTTTCAACAAAAATATAAGCGAGAGCATTTTAGAAGTCGGGTTATTCGGCTAAATGTTTTTGTCCTTTACGCTTTCAAAGATTTAACTTCAGAACCAGTTTCGAAAAAGATGATGATAAAAATATATAAAATTTATTTGAGATTTTACTCGTCTGTCTCGACATTAACTGATCATATTTATTAGTATTTTGATTAGTGTTTTTATTATGCGACCTAGATTTTTTTTAACACATCTACCCTGATATGATAACCACGTGATCTAACTTAACGATACAAACTAACAACCGTTAGAATAAAGAACCAAAAATAAAATAAATCATATATATAAATGTTATTTATTTTAATTATTAAAGATAAAAGTTGAAAAGTAAAGTTACTTATAAAAATAAAGATACTAATGTGTAATTTACTCTATTATTATCAAAGCATACATGCTTCGATTAGTGGATTATTTGGGCTTAAAAATAAGAAAAGAAAATGTTATTTTGTTGTATTGGACATGGACCTAACCTAACTAACCAAATTAAGTAGTAATTAGGGTTTTGAGTTTGATCTAGTTTGGTTTTCGGTTTATTTTGTTTTAAACTGAATAATAAGCACCCTTAACAAGCCAATGTTTTAAAATTTATACATGCTATATTTACTCTTCTTGTCCATACTATTAGACCATTTTAGCACAGATAGATTCTATAAAATCATTATCATTATTCCAACTCAGTATAATTTTAATTGTGAGAAGTTAGTTAGAGTTGATCATAGAAGTATAATAATGCTTCGGAAGAAATCTTGTTGGTTTCGGAAGAAGAAGGTTTACTCTTCGGAAGAAGAGTGTTTGCTTCGGAAGAAGGAGTTTTAAGTTTCGGAAGTTTCCATAACTTCAGAAGTTAAGTTTACCTTCGGAAGATATGTTTACTAAACATAAAGGGGGTAAATTGTAAATAGGTTGTTAAGTTTGTTAAGCCTGATTCGTGTATATAAGGATCAGTTGTTGTTTAAAATATGATCTCATTGTTCAATTCTGATAGATTTCATAGTTTTCAGTTGTTCTCAATATTCAATAACATTTGAATCATTTCGGTAGTGGATTTGTTTTCAATTTCGTTCTTTCTTTGAATCGGTTTTACAACATTAATTATACTATGTATATACTTAATAAATTTACACATGCCTTCGTATTGAGAAGTGGTTAAATGATTATTTGTTTAATTTAGTTGATTTAGTATATATTAAAGTTTATTTTGCTTTTCTAATAAATGAATTCCTCAAAACTTTCATAATATATATCTACCTAACAAAAATTTATAATATCAAATATACTCAATTTATATTTATAGAATTTATATTGTCTTTTTATATATAATCCATAGTTTAAAGCGTAAAAAAGAATGAGAAGGTATAATATTTATACTATCAAGTAAATATACAAATTTAAGCTTCTGGATATATATTTAATATTTTTTAAGTAAAATGTTATGTAAAATTGTATAGGTGTGTATATGAAATTATTACTTTTAATATGTGCTTTTTAATGGTATTAGAGTACATGCATACGTGCATGATTTAGGTATTGTGTCATCACATGTGGGTTGGTCTAACCATGTGTACAGGCAATAAAGTGGCAAATATTAGCAAGCAGACAAATGGGTTTTTACTTTGTTGATGTTCTTTGAATAAAAACATAACGAAAAAGCAATGAATTCAATGTTTAGGTTGGAGTAATATATATCATTCTCTAAGGTTTATGGTTAAGGATTTGAAAGTGATATAAGGTTTAGGTATAAGGATATAGGTTGAAAGTGATATGTGTTATTTGGTTGAAAGATATGAACTTCTCAAAACTAACAAAAAATAATATGTTTTATATTATTATAAATTTAAATATGGGTTAATGATGCGGATATTTGATGTGATAGTGCAGGTTACATTTGTGATCCTAAGTTAATTTAGCTAGACTCGTCTTGCTTACGATATGTAACTCTCGTCATCAACCTCTTGCCTTTAATCGAACATCTTGAAGCTCTAATACCATTAAAAGATTAATTGGGACCCTAATGTTAGAATCTAAGTTTGTCACTTTGTATTGAAATAGATAAAATTGGTTTAACATAATAATCCTATTTATAAACATAATAATTAACCTTGACCCACATGCAACCTTATTAGACTCATATACAACTAGTAAAAAACTAACTCGGCAAAAACCTTCTATGGTGTAATTAAGGACGACATTTGTAACACTCTAGGTAAATCCTAAATCGACCGTGGATAGAAGAGAATTCTGGTTCATAAGGAATGTACTGCTTCTAATATCACCAACGTGTTTTGTGCGTATTGGTTGTGGATGAGATAAAAACTCCATAGTTAATCGTGCTTAGGTGGTAACAATATAGGGATGAGTGACCTCCCTGGGAAGTATTCACCCGAGCAACCAAAAACAAATCCGTAAACTTCTCCTGGGTAAAACGAAGAATATTGATAGTACTAGAGGACGGAATGTTACAACATTATTACCCATATACTTGCACAAGATTACACTAAAAATATATTTTGATGTCCGTAACAAAATGTATAAATGGTAAAGACTAAAAATGTAATTTCTGTAAACATATGGTAAAAACAGTAATATGATCTTATTAACATATTTACCTTCTGCGTCACTGACTCTTAAAACATTTAAATTGTCAAGTATAGGACACGATTTTTTTTATTGCTGATTAGATTTCATGATAACCTTTAAAAAAATATCCCCCAAATAAAATATATTAGATGACATACGCAATGCGGATAAATTTGAATAGCCAATGACTAGTATTGAAAGCAATATAAATAAAACATATAAAAACATGAATTAATTAATTGTTATCTTAAACGATAAAATTAGTATTATCTTTCTATAATTTTCTCTTAATTGATTAAATTATAATGATTAATACGGTTAACATTCTACATCAAATATTTTCTTCCTGGTCTTCTTATCCAAACCAAGAGGTATGTTGATTATTTGATAAAAATATCGTGATCAATACAATTATAAGAATGCAAACATATAATAGATAAAGAAATCCATCATACTTCCATTTTGTTTACAATAACATACTACAAAGACGTATTCAATCAATAGTTACACATTATTATTATTTTCACACATATTTCTTTTAAAAGATAGAAATGTTATAGTTGCTATAATTTATTTATTTGTTTTATAGAAAGCAAATGATAAGGTCTCATATCATCATTCCCACGCACTGCCCACCCTTATCCACTTCATAAAACACCACCAAATTCCACTTTTGAGGCCAAATTAACTCTTTTCATTTCAAGTCAAAGATACCACTTTATTGTTTTTCTTCTGTTTTTCCATTGTATATATGCAATTTTATCACCACTAGATGATAAGAATATGTTCAAATTATATAACTACTCAAAAGATTTTAGGGTCTTATTATCTTTATTCTTTACACCATCCCCATCTAATATCACATCCAAACGGCCGTGTGAATTTATCTCAAACGGACGTTTAAAAGATAGGGCCCATAAAATATAACGTATATAATATATAAAGGTCGTTTGACAAAAACTAAAATGGTTGTTTAAAAGGTATGAGGACCATGTGATTTGACATAACCTGTAAACAAGTGTTTGATAATAATCTCAAACGGGCATTCAACCTGCAAACTACAATTTGGTAAAAGGTCAAACGATTGTTTGGAAAAGGTATGAGTTAGATTTAAGATGGTGTAGGTACAACGACCTCTAAGTTTAGAAGTCACAATTGATGATAAAATGGTCGGGTTAGACTGGATTAATTTGATATGAACGTTTGGTTGTCAAGCCAATTATCTCTTTAGTAAGTTTTCTCATAACTTCAAATTTTCTAAGATATGTTTGTTTGCATCAATTTATGATGTATTTAGCAAAAGTATATATATACATGTAGGGCGTTTAATACAAAATTAAATGGACAACTACGATAACTTCATACGTATTGCTTTAAGTATGATACAAATGACAGTCCTTTAACATGTGTTCTTCTTCTACCACAACACGTGACAATCTTTTATACACCATATACAAATGCTTATATGATTTTGTGTGTGTGTATATATGTGTATGTATGTATGCCATGAAATACAATGTCATTAGTTTTATGTTGTCTTTACTTGGGATGTGTTTGGATCAGATTATGTTGTGTAATGATCTTTAATCGTAGTGCTTGTAGTACATCATGAATATAATATTACCGTGTCTTTTTGAATAATCGGAGATTAAAGTAGACTTGAATATTATAACTAATTAACTTTATTAAAACATTGTGAGCTAAGAACTTTTGTGAAAGCAAGGCATGATCTTTTACTAATATGATAAAGAACATTTAACAAGAAGACCTTATCAAAAATGAAACGCACTTGTAACACAAGTCAATTCTATAAGCTGCCAAACGAATCACAATGAGTTAAAAGAAACTACATTTATCGGATCACTTATCCGATTAGACCATATAAAACCGATCTTTTTATAACAACTTAAATCGTTACAAAAAGCTCCAAGCGTCATCTATTGGTTTTATACATATCGGCATTTCATATAGAGGTTATTATGTCAGCAATAGTATCACTACCCATGATTAATTAAAATTTTTGATGCTTTCGATATAATTAACATGTTAGATTGGATTCTTGTGATACCATAGATATAATAGAAGATATCCAACCTGCATGTAATTTATAGGTTGGACGAAGAACAATGAAGTTGTTGGATAGTTAAAGACTTAAAGCCAACATATATGTAAAAGCTTAATGACTGAGTTTTGACATTGTATAATAAAATCACTCATATCTTTTACTTTTCTTACGACGAAAACCATTCAAATTTTTATATTGTTTTAATCATGTAATTTTTTTCAATTAAGCAACCTATTTATATGGTAGGTATATGAGCCTTAGTTACTAAATGAAACATATTTAATTCATGATATAACTATTAAAAGAGAAAAAAACTTTTTTTAGAAGGCAAATTAGATTTTAATAATTCAAATTATTACCAATTCGTCGATAATAAGTTATACTATTAATTTGGCCGGCAATAATCTTAACTTTTACATGTATTACCAACAACAGTCCCTATAACATGATTACTAAAAGTTTACGTTTAATTTGCACTCGATTTCGTTCACAATAATGATTATGAACGAAATAAAAGACATACAATATAAATCGAGACTAAAATAAATACAAATCGAAAGTGAATGTATGATAACTATGCTATTGGATTTTTATTGGTAATAAAAATAAAAGTTAGGATTGTTACCGACCAAATTAATAGTATGAATTATTTAGACCAATGAGTAATAATTTAAATTATTAAAATCCAATTTGCCTTTTTAAAGGCAAACACCACATAACATGCTTTTAATTAAATCTATTATATTGTTTATCATTGTACTCAAATTAAATGCTCAATCTCATAGAGATGCTACTATACACATCAAAAATCATTGACTACAAGTCATTTAATAAAAAAGAATTCCAAATGATAAGCAGGTATCGTGCATATAATTTCTATTTAGATCACTTTACTTAAAAAAATTATAATATTTAAAAGAAACTTTACAAGATTAGAAAAAACATCAAAACTTGAGTAATTTTGATGGTAAAAAAATTTAACTTTATTGAAACAAAAAAATAACTTATTACTATTAAGCGATATATGTATGTATGTGTATATGTGTACTCGGATTTAATTTGACAGGCTTGCAAGTTTTAAAATTAAATAGTAAAAACTTTGAGCTTATTTGTGATCGCTTTGCGATGAAATTACGGTGGCTGCAAAATCAGCGACTGCCACTAATTCGGTTACACCATATCGCAAAAGTTTGGACTGTTTCATTTTCATTGGCATATAGGATAAGAGAAAACTAAAATAAAGAAACTAACTAAAATTTATATTTGAATGATTGTCGCTAAAGCTGTAAACAAACCAAATGTTAAGCGAACAGTTCACGAACAGTTCGATGTCAAGTTCGTTTATGTTCGTTCATTTAATAAATAAACGAACGTGAACAAGAAAATTTTGTTCATTTAGTTAAACTAACGAAAATGAACAGATGTCATATTCATGTATTCATATTCGTGAACGTCTGATAACATGTTTGTTTATGTTAGTTTATCTAAAAAGTTTTGTATTTTATTTTTTTTATTTTATTACTTTTAATACTTGGAAAATATAAATTTTAGTTATACTATACTACTCAACATCCCCCATTTGACTTATTTTAGTTTTACTTTATGCTAAATCTTGACAAAACTTTTTTAATTTTCATATTAGTTATGTTTATGATAATTATGTGAAATAAAGTCCTGCTATCTTCCACGGACTATATTTCATACTGTTGTATTTATATAAAAAAATACTAGTATATCACAAAATCACAAAATATAAATAAAACAGTATTGAAATCTTTTTTCGAACGAAAAGAAATATCATATCATAATGGGGTATATATGCAAAATTGCAAACTAGGTATCCTCCAAATGGTCAACCATGCAATCTTAGGATGCATGTCCTACAATTTTCCTTTTCTTTTTCGGCACAACAATGTAAAACTTAAAACATCCCTAATCATTCGTTAAATCTTTTATTTAAAATATATATTTCTTAATCTTCATGATTTAAACAAAAAAACACGTAACGCACACGTGTTTGAATATTATTTTTGGGCATAAATTTCGGTTTTTATTCGATAAAAATTATTAGAGATAAAATTTATAGTTCAAAACTTTGATTAAACTGTTTATCTACTCGAATAAAAATATTACGTAATTAACCCTTTTCTTTCTTAACTAACTTTAGTAAACCCGTGTATTACACGGGTTGCATAAATAAAATATTTTTAATTTAATAAATTTTATTAATTATAAAATGGTATTCTAAATATGATATGACTGAAATTACGCATGAAAAAGGAATATATAAATAATAAACAGTTATATCTTTTGTTTTTTATTTTTTTAAAAAAATAAACATTTTGTTTTAAAACAAACCGTATAAAAATGTCATTTTTTAAAATTTTCTTGTTTTTTGTTTTCAAAAATTGACTTTTTAAAATATCATTTTTTTAGAAATGACCTTAATAAATAGATTTCTTTATTAATTTATTAAATAATAAAAAGTATTAAAATAATATTATTAGTAAACAAGATAATTATTTAATAAGAGAGTGAAACGAGAAATATGGATGAGCATAATTGTAGTGCTGACACATGGCACCTCAATTTACTTTTTTATAATAGTAGGAAGAAAAGCCCCCAAAAAAGCCCTATACCACTTTTCAAATTTCAATTAACTTTAATTCGATTCATTAACTAGTTGTATTTCTTTTTAAATTCTCTAATAATACTTTTAATCATTTCTTAACCACTAAATACGTCATTAAATCATATCAAATTGTTAAGATAACTTTTGTAGAATTAAAGTAATTGTGAAATAATAATAATAATAATAAAAGATTTGATGAAAAAAGGGAGCTTGTCTTTTAGGACAACTACTTAAGAGGAAAGATAGCCCCCAACCTCAAACTCAAGGCAACCTTGTTAAACTCCTCATTACCCTTCAATTTCTATTTTCTAACAAGCAAAGTAAAGAATTCCCACTACAAAAACCACATATACATACACACACATACATATACATATACATATATATACACACATACATACACCATCATCTTCCTCCTCTCTCCTCTTAATCTCTCTCTCTCTAACACATATGGAAGTTTGTCTTAGAACAATTCTCACTGTGCAATGTGTTTTTGGAATTTTTCTGTCTCTATCAGGTCTGTTGTTTGTTCGCGATATATATCAGATAAAATATATCAGTTAGAGAAATATGTAGATAAGATATGTTATAAGTTATAACTATATTTTTCGTATCAATAAATTTTCTTTTATGACCATTTTGGTTGTTCGCAGAATATCTTATGTGGTTTTCATTATTATTATTATTATTACTATTATTGTTTTTTTATGTTGTTTATATTTGCATGTTATTGATGTGATTATTGTTTGTGTTCTTAGGGTTCGGATTTGTTGAATCACTCGGTATAAACTACGGTCAGGTCGGGAACAACTTACCGCCACCCGACAAAGTTCTCGTGCTTCTCGAGTCACTAAGGGTCACGAAAACCCGAATCTACGACACGAATCCCGACATCTTAAAGGCGTTTGCGGGTTCAGGGGTCGAACTGATCGTCACGGTTGAGAATGACATGTTAGGGCCCTTAATGGACCCTCAACAAGCGTTACAATGGGTGACTACACGTATAAAACCGTATTATCCAGCGACGAAAATCACCGGTATAGCCGTCGGGAATGAGGTGTACACCGGTGACGATATGACACTTGTGGATAATTTGGTTCCAGCCATGGTTAGTATCCAACGAGCCTTGACTCAATTAGGGTTGCAACAATATATTCAAGTGTCCACACCGTCGTCGCTAGCGGTTCTAGCTAACTCGTACCCGCCATCCGAAGGGGCATTTAAGCCCGAGATTACGACGACAATGTCGCAACTTTTACAGTTTCTTTCGGTCACGAAATCGCCATTTTGGATCAATGCATACCCTTATTTTGCTTATAAAGATAGCCCGGATAAAATATCGTTAGATTACGCGCTTTTCAACCCGAATTCGGGCATGATCGACCCGCATACCAACATGCATTATGACAACATGTTATACGCTCAAGTGGACGCGGTTATATTCGCGATGGCCCGGTTAGGGTACGGTGGGATCGAGGTTCGGGTATCGGAAACCGGGTGGCCATCAAAAGGTGACCCTAATGAAGTTGGTGCAACACCACAAAATGCAGCTATTTACAATAGGAATTTGTTGAAGAGACAATTGAGTGGTGAAGGGACACCATTGAGGCCCAAAATGAGGCTAGAGATTTACTTGTTTGCTTTGTTTAATGAGGATATGAAGCCCGGCCCGACGTCCGAGAGGAACTACGGGTTGTATCAACCCGATGGCTCGATGGCTTATAATCTTGGGTTGTCTGCTCTATCAACGAGCACAACCCCGTCGACGTCGACATCGACACCGAAGTCGACGTCGACGTCTTCACCATTCATCTCGCTTACTTCCATGGCTACCAAGGTTAGTGTTTATTCGGTTCTCGTAGTTAAAAGATTGATAAGCATATAAACATTTTGTTCTTACAATTAATCATAAATTTTTTTAGTTAGGTCTCACTTTCGAACTAATATCTCATAACTAAATTATTTATTTCAATGAAGTATTTTACTTTTAAAAATAATAGGATATGAATTATATATAAATATATAAACTATAATTGATTAATCTATTTATTATGGTCATCTTTACCTAAAAATAAATGTAAAAAACAAAAAAGAAATGCATGGAATGCATGGTTGATGGATGTAACATAAATTCTTATATTATCTAAATTCTTATTCTTATATTATCATAAAGTGTTAAGAATATAAATTAAGGATACTCTTAATTTGCATTTAATAAACAATCAATAACCCATTTCAAGTATTACATTTTTGTTCCAGATGTACAGAAAAACTTATTTTTATATAGTATGATGCATGCTACTATATTATTATACATTACAAATCTACAAATAATATCATTACAAAATACTATAGGTTTAATTAATATATCATATCAAGTTTAATACTATATCTTTGGAAAGACTGAATTATACTTTACACTTTGTGCTTTTCTTTGTGCTCTATAGAATCTGATATGCATGTGACCGCATATGTGCACCTACTATACAAATACATATGACATGTCACATTATTTTAATTAATCTTTCTTTATATTATGACACGTCATTATTTTAATTTTTTGTTCGACGTATGTCGGCATTGTATGATTATTTTTTAAAATTTTTATTGGCGAGATCACACGTTAAACTTACGATTAAATCTACACAATTTGTTCATGACATCTCATACATCGTGACTTATATAATAATCACACGCATTACATTGGTACAGATAGAAAGATCGGGTCATCACCAACGCCTGATTTGCTGGATATCCGTCTTCTTGATGGCAATGGCTATTTAGGTCGATGTTATCAATTAACCGGTCCAAAGCGGCTTATGTACATACACGAGACGCGCTCTTTGGCCTTCTGAGCTTCAAATCATCCACAATGTTGATGTGCCAAAAGCGCGTTTGTCCTACTAGCTAATGTGACGGTCTCAATTCGTTTTCGTACAAAATGATTATTTTTTCGTGACGCGGTTTCACGGAGAATTTAATTAATTGGTAGTTAGAGAAATTGTTACCAAGTTGGTTAGTCAAAAGGGAAGATTATTATGATTAATGTATGTATTCATTGTATTACTTTTAAGTAAAAAATATTAGAAAGATATTGAGAAGATTATTGTGATTGGATACAAAGAAAAGTACGTGTTTACTTTGGACGTGGAATCCATGACTGTTTAAATATAAAATCCATAAATGATAAAGGTTTACGGTCATATAATTATGTATGTATTTGGGTTTTATTTAAAAAAAGATTTCTTGAATTATGTATGTTTTAACGAAAAAAATTCGTGATGAACATTAGTAATCACTATAGCGTTGATATATATTTTTGAAAATAATTTCTGATGACTTTTACAATTAATACCGTTTGGATAGATCACATTCGCTAGGGATTATAATAGTTTAAATACTTTTTTTGCGATATTGTTCCTTTGAAAGATAGTTTAAAAGAAGCTCGATTGAATTGGCTCGTATATAACAAATACAAGCCAACTAGCTTGTTGACTCGCTCTGAGAAAACCCTTCTACACACAGAAGAAGGGTCCAACTAAGCCGTTCCATTTTTTCGACTCGAGTTGTAATTATAAGTCAGGTTCAAGCTTGAATTTATGACTCGTAGAGATCTCAAATGAAGTCCAGTTGGCTATAGAGCTGACAAAACAGTTTTTATCGTGTTTAATATGTTAGAGATGACACATAGAACTCATGTATCAAACATGCAAAAAACTTGTTTAACTACTTATATATTATGTCTATAATTTTTTTATATGTATTTATGAATCAAGAATGTGAAATAATAGAGTCTAGCTTTCTGATTTTAATTATTTTAAAAATGTAAAAAAATTAAAAGTATATTTTTTATTAAACAATTTAAATCGTGTCATAAACAGATCGAAAATTAGCAGCCCTAGTTGGCTAGTATACTTTTGGACTTGAGCATTAGCTGACGTGACTCAACTCGAGCTCGAGCTCGAGCTCGGCTGTGGTTAACCCTAATAACCTTGACTATCACCGTTGATCACTGTCATCTTTTTCTTTGTGCACCTTTCATATCCTGCTCACGTTTAAGGTTTAAACGCACGTTTATTTTTTCATAAAGTAGACATAAGAGATTAAAGAAAATGACAACTTTCAACTAGCTAATACTTATGGATAAGTATTTCACTTTTAAATAAAATTGTCAAATTTTATTTTGGTCGATCACAATCTCAACTTTTACTTTTATTACCAATAGCAATTCCGGAGTATAATTATCAAATATTCACACTCGGTTTGTTTTTATATTCGATCGATTTTGCTTATATGTTGTACCTTTTCGTTCATAATCGTTATTGTGAGTGAAATCGAGTGCAAATCAAGCGTAAATATTTGATGGTATGTTATCGTGACTGTTATTGGTAAATAAAAAAAAGTAAAAGTTGAAATTATTACCATTCAAATTAATAGTATAAATTATCATCAACCAATTAGTAATAGTTTGAATTATTAAAATCCAATTGAATGCTATCTATGTTTTTATACTAACATAGAAAGCTAGCTCACAAAAATTGATGTTTTATGCTATATATTACAAATCTTTTTATCAAATTTTGACCTCATTTAATGTAACAATAAGTATTTTTAAATCCAAAAGTATATAGATTTTAATAACCTTAGACATTTTAATATATAGAAATAAGGTTAAAACATGTTTTGGAATTAAAATCTTTTTAATGATTTTACAATTGATCCGTTTTTAATGCTAAAGTAGAATTTGACTTTTATTACATAAGTATTTCTTTGAAGTGGGATATATGAGACAATAATTAATGTATCAAGTAATAGTTTACCGTAAATTACGGTGTCTTTAAAATTGTTATAATCATCTAGGTTATTAAAAATGTACAAAAGAAAAGGAAGTTTAGGAAAAGAAAAAAGTTAAACCTATCCTCATGAGTAATGATATTTCCTTTAATTTTAACTTTTGAAATAAAAATCTTCTCGTATTTCTTTAACTCATTCTTCTGATTTTTATCATATTTTTTATTATTTTTTTATATTTTTTTAACTTCAAAGCTGAACATTTGCAAAAAAAATTTAATAAATAAAATATAACTTATTACATAGAAAAGGTAACGATAAGTGAAAGATGAACGAACTGACTGGAATCTTAGGTATAAACATCTTTGAGTGATATTGTATTACACATTATCTCAACTCTTGTTACTGATGAAAATCAACACTAGTTTTCTTTTCTCACATATAAAAAAGTGTGTTTGAAAAAGAAAATTAAATATAAAACCCTTGAAAAATACTATGTTTATAATAAAAACAAATGTAAATTTCAAAATTATAGTTATAAAAGATAGTGGTGGTGGTTGAACTAGTTTATAGGGAAGGCAAAAGTAAAATTTTAAAAAGATGAACTCAATATATATATAAAAATTTTTAAGTTACATTAGAATGGTATGTGTCAAAATGGGTCACGTCAAAACAAGTCGGGTCCAAAAGCTAACGTTATAATCAAAATACAAGTTAAATGATTGTTCGATCATCGTTGTTTCGAAAATCTTAAGTTACAATCAAAATATAAGGTTGAAGAATCGTATGATACTATTTATGTGTATATATATCACCAATGTTTTAACAATATTCTTGTTACATAGGTCACTCATTATGAACATCAATTAACAACATTAGATGTTTATCACTTTTTAAATAGTAAAATTTTAAGTTGTCTAACCTAATAACAATAATTTAGTTAAAACAATTATTAATGAATATTATAAGTGATAAAGATGAAATTGTATAAGTATTAACCGATTAGTTTACGTATAAGATCAATATACATACGTAATGTACTAATCAGATAAAATAAAATTCAAAACCAAAATGTTCATACTTTTTAACCCGCATCGGTCGCCAAACTAAAAAACCAAAATAAGAACTAATACTTATAAATAAAGTTACGAATTGTAGAAAAGATGGAGTTTCAATAGCATTAGTGTAAACTAGATAATATATAGGGACTTAATTAACTTAAATTAAAACACTTTTAAAGATACATTATTACATGCTATTTTGAGTTTTTAGCTTAAGCCGGTTCAAGTTTGGACACAAAAGTAAAAACCAGTTTTTGGTCAAACCAGACCGAGTTTGGAACAGTTCTTGAAGAGTGTTTAACCGGATTTGATCAGTTTGAAAACCATGTTTTGATCAGATCAGTTCAGTTCGGGCTTGACCGGGTCAAACCAATATCAATTACAAACCGATTTTAACCCTACGGTTCGGCTCAGTTCCTAACCAGTTCTTGCCAAACTGGTTTCGGTTCGGGTTCAACCGGTCACCTCTAGTAGTGCCATGCATGTGAATTATGGTTGATAAGGTTGTGCATGAACATCTTACCAAATAGTGACGGTTAACTTTTGGGCCGTTTAGTTGCTTTATTCGAACATGCTATTGCCGTAAATAGACCCAATTGAGGGCCCATCACCATGTGCACACATGCACATCCACATATACTAGTAACTAATTCTTGTATTAATTAAATGTCACTTTCTAAAAGTCTTGAATTAAAAAAATTATTCCACGTAGACAAATGTTTATATAACTACTACCCAAAAGTTGAAAAACAAAATGTTAAAAAATTGATTGGATTAGTAGATTATTTCATCACCCAAGGACAAAGGAAAACAAAAAAATTAATACTTATAGAAATATTTTGAGTAATTTAACAATGTATCACCTAATACAATACGCTTATCATTATTATCCCAAATGTTTTAGGTTTTAGGTTTTTGTATCGGCTATTAAGAAGGTCCAAAACATAAATGAAACATTAAAGCTAGATGTCATCACCTATACACCTTTTCTTGATTACATGTGTTTTCTTTCCTTCCTTTCCTTTTTGCAATTACATAAGGATATAGATGATAATTCAAGATTAATCAAGAGAAATAATAAATATACATATGCTTTTGTTAAAGCCATTTATATGTAAAAGAGGGAGAACCCACCTCACATTTTGTATTGAGAAAAGCACTAAACTACAAAAATCCAATTATTCGTTGTTAATCAAGATAAATCATTAAACTTTTTCTAGAGAAGATGACCTCAAGATTGAAACACATGTTTTGAGAGAAAAGTAGTCTTATTTTTTAATAATTTAAGCCTTATATCATACATTTTTATTTTCAATAAATAGGTGTATCAACATGATGGAAACGCTTCTTGACAACTAAAGAAACACATCAACTAATGACATTTATAAGATGAAATTAGAACAATAAAATTAGGAAAATGTTTCGAAAACAAAACCGATGATCAACTCCTAAATTCATTTGTGTCCACAAATCCGTAACTTCAAATAGATCAAAAGGATTAGAAGAGTTGTACCTTAAAGCTAGATAAATTTGAATAGCACTTTTTGTGAACTTATTTTTTCAAGAAACATAGTTAATAAAAAAAAAACTCCTTTGTCAAAAGATACTACAAAAACATCATTAATCATCATATTTGTTCAACCAAAGGACCCTTTTTATTGACTTAAGTGTACGTGTGTTTTAATGCAAGAGTGATTGCTCATAGTCATTGTTGGAAAAGTTAAAATTCGACAAGGATGTGTCTTTTAAGAAAGATTTGGTGAGCGTCACATTTGTGACCAAAAGCTTTAGAAATTGTTTAGGATAAGATAACAAAACCACCAATCATATAAATGATCATATTAAAATAAATTACAATTTATTTAAAAACACATGAAATTCAGAAGAATACGTGTAGTTCATGTCTTCATGACTATTAATGTATAGTTTATTCTAACATGCCAAAAGTCATTTTAATTGTACAAGAAAAATGACCATGTTTGTTCTAAAAATTAATCATCATATTCAATCTTACGATTATTACTGTTAGCATGTAGTTATAGATTCCTGTGGGTTTTCAAGTAACTAGTTCTTATGATTATAATATAAAGGCAAATTAGATTTTAATAATCTTAATTTTTACTCATTGATTAATAATCCATATTATTAATTTAGTATGTGAAAATCTCAACTTTTACTTTTATTACCAGTGACAATCCCAATGACATAATTATCATAGATTCAAACTAGGTTTGCATTTATTTTCCGCTCGATTTCACTTGTATTTTACTTCACTTTGTTCATAATCGTTATTGTGAGTAAAATCAAGTGCAAATTAAGCGTAAATTTTTAATAATTATATTAGTGAGACTGTTATCGGTAACAAAAGTGAAAGTTAAAACTTAAGCGTGCTACCGACCGAATTCATAGTATAGATTATTATCGAACAATGTGTAATAGTTTTAGTTTTTAATTTAATTTGCCTAAAATTAATGGTAACTTTGAGTTTAAACAAAAAGTGATTTCAATAAATATATGTAAAAGTGAATTTAAAGTTTACAAATATTGTAGATTTAACGAAAAATAAAGTTATCCACTCCTTGAAAAGGGGAAAACAGTGCTTAGCAGCCGTCAAATTTACATTTTCGTTTCCACCACTAATAAAAAGTTATCCACGTCTTGTTTTATACGGCGCTTTTTTTTTATTTATTTTCACATTTATAATAAAATTATAAAGGGATTTCAGTTGGGTCGGTAAGAGGTTGTTTGTCAGCATTTGAATCAGTTTTTTAATGATTCAGCATTTAGTGGTTCAGACTGTTTGTTTCACAAGTAAATGACGGTTCAATCATTTGTCTCTGAATGGTTAAACATAATACTAATGTTGAATGGTTAAAACATCTTATCTGAATTGGTCAGACATTTACCTTTGAATAGTTAAGCGATATACTAGCTGTTAATGGTCAAACCTCTTAATGGTTCCACAGTTAATGATTCAGATCTCTTATTGGTTCAACACTTAATCATTCAGAAATTACCAAACAGCCCTTGAGTTTTCTTACATATTATAAGTTTTCTTCTGATTGTAGTCTTAGATTTCATACTTGAGTAATGGAGCTGATCAAGTGGTCCAATGCACCGTTAATAATCCAATTAGCCGTTTAAAAAATTAAAAAAAAATTATAGTTAGTAAATGGACCAATACAACAAGTTTCACCGTTTAAGACGAGACTAGTCTACTTGATAAAGTTTGAGCTTTAATTAAACTTCATCTAAACTTACTTAGTTTAATCTTTTTATACTTTAATCTTGTTCAAAGACAACGTCTTATTTACTTAATTACCTTTAATACCTCCAGTAGCATTATCATATATCTAGTTTTTAAGTTTTTTTTATATTATATAAATAGCATATATAAACTTTTGTTTTCCGATAAGGTATAAAAATATGGAAGTAAAGTAACTCTTATTTCATCACTATACGTTAAATCGGTCAAAGTATCGATTAAAAAAACGAAAAGCGTACGACACAAATATTATCAAATGTTCCACTTGTTATATACTACTAGTTGATATGGTGCGTAAAAGGACCAATAAGACAAAAAACAAATTAAGACCCGACTCGATCCGATCCCATCAAAACAAATAATTTAACCAATGACGGGATACAACGAAATACGAATTAAATAGCTATAAACGTCGAAAAATAGATAGACGAAGAACTACGAAGATGCAAATGTAATCTAATTATGAAAAGTAACATGACAAAGCGCTAGATCATATCTTTTAAATAATATCTTTTATATTTTTGGTGGTGAGTGATGAGAGAAGAGAGGCTTTCAAATCAGTTTAAATTTAACAAAATACCAGTGGCCTCGGAGCAATATCACCAGTATGAATGACAGGAAAAGACGTATCTATGCCCCTAATAACTCGATTTGTCGCGTTGTAAGGTTGATCATTATGTACAAATGAGATCTCATAAGTTATGTGGACGGTGTTCAAAAGTTCTTTTGTCAAATCTCAACAAGCAAGATTGAGTGGTTTGTAGAGTGAGATTGCAATACAAACATTGATGATTTGATTTATGTTGAGTGTTAGACTGCCTAACTAAGGGGCTGTTTCGCATCATCTGAATCAACCTCTTAATGATTCAGATGTCTGAATGGTTTAGCACTTAATGGTTCAGACTGTTTGTTTCGCGAGCAAATGTTTGAATGATTCAGACATTTGCCTTTGAATGGTTAAGCATTATACTAATGTTGAATGGTTGAGAGGTCTAATGCTGAATGGTTAAGACCTCTTATTTGAATTGGTCAGACATTTTTCTTTGAATAGTTAAGCGATATACTAGCTCTTAATGGTTCAGACTCTTAATGGTTCAACACTTAATGGTTCGAATCTTTTATTGATTCAATACTTAATCATTCAGAAATTGTCAAACAAACCCTAAAACCACGTTGTGAGGCCTTACTGGAATACTAGAATACTGGGCCTTGTGAGGTCTTATTGTTGCTAGGCCCATATAGTGTATTAGTTGAATAATTGTTCACTTGGTCCACACACTGCTGACAGGCCTAGAATTGTTGGCCCAACTTGTTGACTAATTAACTAGAATAGGCCCAACATTGATTCGTCCCAATAATCCAATATAGCGTGAAACTTTGAGAAAATCCAATGCGCATTTTACTTTTATCAAGTGTTATAGAGAATGTTTATGGATAATATGGTACAATTAATTTCATATGTGAGCGTTTCAACAAGCATGCACTCCATACATCTTAGCGCATAACGAAGTTTATTTGGATTTTATGTTGATCTCAAGTAAATTCTAAATACCTAAAATTATTTGGTGACGTTAGAGCATCTCCAATAGGACGTTTTTAGCCCTAAAAACATCACATCATCCGTTTTTTAGATCAAGAATCATTGGGTGGGGATGTTTTTGATGCAATTGTTCTTCCCCAAGAACACCAAAAAATGAAGAGATATGGGCTCCATGTACTATATATATGGATATATTAAAGAGAGAGAAAAAATGAGTAGTTAAAAATAAAAAGGTGGTGATGATGTGGTAATGTTTTTGAGTTTTCTTATTGGAGTGATTTTTGAAGATTTTAAAGAGCATGTTTTTAATTGTTTTTAAGACTTGCTATTGGTGATGCTCTTAAAATCATAAAAAGTACACTGAAATAAGATTTAGTGTTCCACCAATAGGATTGATCTTCCCGCTAGCTTCCAGTCTACCACCACAACTAATTTAAATCTATCCATGACCCGTCTTGCTCAATCTCTACTGCTTTTCCAACCACTGGTTCAATCAAACTTTTAAGTGGAAAACTTGAAACTTAATGTTAATTCGATATTTTTTTCGTAAAAAACA
The DNA here is from genome assembly GCA_025215565.1 of Flaveria ramosissima. NCBI lineage: Eukaryota > Viridiplantae > Streptophyta > Magnoliopsida > Asterales > Asteraceae > Flaveria > Flaveria ramosissima. The sequence goes on from CM046032.1 coordinate 47,886,809, forward strand.
AACTTTTGTTGAAAATGAATGAGTGGATCAACCTAATTTGATGATATGTGAATCGAGCTTATGTAATGGATGCAAAATTGTCATCATCAATCTATACATGTAATGGATGCAAAATTATATACAAGTATCATCACATATTCACAAGAAAATAAAGGTGAAGACTAGAAAACAGTCTCTCACATAACATTGTCATCATCAATCTATACATGCAATGGATGCAAAATTATATATAGAAATACACAAGTATTATCACATATTCACAAGACAATAACTAACTATAACTAACCTAACTTAAAATGTGTCACACTAGCTAAAGTGTGTATCCCTACCGGGTACATCTACCTTTAATCTCAACAACTAATAAAATAATACAGGCGTGCAAGATGCTAAAGAAACTAACCATAAAATCGTCTGGTAACATAGTTCAGCTTAAAAAGATGACGATTTTAGTATGGGCCGTAAAGCAATATATTTCATAGGAAACATATCATGATTATCTATGAAAATTATTATTATGATACCAATATAGTTGATCAATACACATTGCGGTCCGAATTGTAAGTTGATTATAGTTTATGAGCTCAATTATCATAGGAAATATATTGTGAATATCAGTTAAAAAGAATTTATAATGTATGTTTCTTCTCTTGTTGACATAAGTCTTGAATATAAAAGAACTTTGTTTCTTGTTGTGAAAAAAGTTGTTAACAATATATTATCTAGAGATACTTCTAAAATTTTGTTTCAAGTAAACATAGACACTATTTTTTTTCAGTAAAAATGCCTTGAATCCTTAATATAAGCCGTAAATTCATACATGACAAGAACATGGCATGTGGTGAAGAAGAAGACAAAGATATGGTCTTTTTTTCCATTTGAAACTTAAGGCATCTTTTGATTAAATATGAGAGGATATATATTAAAAACGAAGCCTTTGTTAACATAACAGTTAAACATTACAAAATTATTAATGCTTTTATTTATATCTTATTTTCAAATATATCATAATAAATCTTAAATCTTCATTATTTATAACTCTTAAATCCTTATTATTTCTTTATTATCACCAATGGCTGATGACATCCAACATACAATAAAAAAATCTTTATTGAAACTACAGGTTGGATTTATTTAACCTTGTAATAAATGGGTTATAACCTAGTTTTATATAAACTAGAGGGGTGCGGGCGTGTGATGCAGCAATAAACACATGTAATTTTTTAAATTATGTGAAAACTGTAGCAATACCACACTCAAATTGAAGAAAATATAATGCTCGTTTTTATGGTGCAACATTTTTAGAAAAATTATTAACGTATTAAAAATTTATGAGCAATTAAAAATCATGAAGAAAATTGTATTTAAAGTCAACAATTGTAATCAATAAATGATATGTGTGTGTAAAAATAGTTAAGATAGTTAAATTTATAAAAGACAATTTTACCTCTTAAACTTTTAAAAGTTAATGGAAAAAAGACAATCTCATCATTTTTAAATATGTTACAATATATATAGAATAGATGCATACGAACAAAGGATCTAAATGAGTTAAGACATGTCAAAATTGAGTGAAACTTTTAAAGTAGAAGGACTAAATTGAAAATATAGAAAACTAATCTAATCATATAATAGATGACAACAAACATTTGTATTATGTGCTTGTTTGCGGTTAGGATAGAACAAACAAGTTAGAAATATGTCTGGATTTATGTCGTGAATATGTTCAAAGACATTGCACCAAAAGTTGTTCATGACTATGAACCAAGATAGAAAGACAAACTTTGCTAATCTGTCGTGACAACGTTTTATGTACAGACCAATTGTCTACTCGCACAACTGCTTGCCGACGCATTCAAACAAATGAAGTGAAAATAGACTTCTTTGGGATGAAATAATTAAGGTTACATTTTCATAATCTTATCAATACTCTATTATGTTCTACTATCAAGAGTCTCGATATAAACTCGGAGACTCTTTTGATCATGTCTATCCAGTTTAGGTGATTTTAAAGGTAGGGAATTTATTTTCTGATTAAATCAGATCATATAGTTAACACTTTAGATGTGTTTTAGGAGCAACACTAAAACTATGTCTAAATAAAATTTGAGTTTACCTTAAATGAGTTTTACATGCTAGTCTTGGCCATTAGGTCAACATAACAGACTTAAAAATTAACGTTTTAATTTAGAAATAAGAGGCGTTTTATGTTTAAACTAATACTATTTAAGTATCTTATGTCAAAACTTAAAAATATGCATGTTGTATTTCATGTAATTTAGTGATAAAGGTGTTGTCCCTCCACTTGAGATTTGTTGACTTGAAGCTCATTTAAGGAGATATAAACTTGAGTTAAAAATGATTATATTATTAGTACTGTTTAAAAAATATATTAATTGAATAAAAAAGAAACAAATAATAATCATTTGATGATGCCACTCCTCCGGTAGATTCCATAAATTTGGGGATATCTAGTCAAAAGTGAGGAAAACCGTTTCTTAACTTCAACCAATTACGATACTTGCTGAATTGTGGAGTTTTTTATACAATCAATTTACTTAAGAATAAATAGATACAGATAGTTTTCTAAATTTTAGGGCGTCTAATGAAGTAAAACAATATTTTTTTTAAAAAAAATATATTGAAGATAAAAAGTTATTTTAATATAACATATGTAGATTAGGATATCTCAACTCATAAATATTTTTAAAATTTACAGAAACTAATATTAGTAGTTTATATTTTTATATTTTATTTTCTTAATACACATTAATGTATGTTTATATATATTAAAAACGATTAAAGCAACATAAAAGCCATGAAAGTAATGTTTTCATATATTTTTAAATTTTTTATTTGTTTAGCTGTACTTGTGTAGATATTTTAACCTACATATGACTTATATATTCGTTATTTTTCTTTTTAAATTTTGAAAGAGACGATTTAATAATGTATTTCAATCAATTTTTGCATAAAACATATAAAAAATTGTGTTGGTAGAGTTTTCATGGTTCTAAAGTTATTAATGATTTCTTAAATGATAAAATATAATTATTTGTTTTAAGTAATTACAGGGATTGGTAAAAGATTATGATGAGCTTTTACACTAAAAAAATAAAAAAGTTGAATAAAGATGTGTGAATCTCCCGTATGAAAAGAACAACAATGGAACTATAACATTTTGACACTATATATTATCCTTATGAACATCTTTGAGACGTGTCATCCTTAATGTACATCTCACCGCCATTTGCAAGTTTAAGGTCAGCATTATCGACCTCTTTTTTGTAATTAATGAATGAATAAGTGGACCACCGAGTTCCGATAATAATAATATAGTATGTCCTATGAGCATTCACAGTCCGTTTTTTAAATTTATATGAGTGTATATTATATGTTATGGTTATAAGTGATTGTGAGTGAAGAATATTAGAAATTTACTATTCAATCTGTATGTTTTGGAAACACTGTTCAAAACCATATAATGTTTTCGATATATTTTAAGTGATTATGAGTGTATGAGAGAGAAAACGTAATGATAAAATTGAAAAGAAAAGAGAAAAATAGTTGTTTTTTAAGTAATTATATAAATAAAAATGGGAAATGAGTGGTAAATGCTCTAAGTGCATATCCGCCCACCTTAAAAAATAAACCGTGTTATATATTGGTTTAAATCCCGATTGTCTGTAATAAAATTTTGCAATTTTCTCGCGTTGAAATTCAATATTTTAAATATAAGTCAAAATCTTTAAATCATGAAACTCAGTCTTTAAAGGCTTGAAGCTCAATCTTTTAGATACTGATCCAATGTTTAAATGTTTATTTCAATCTTTTTAATTAATTCAGTAAAAAAATAAAGATGGAATCGCGATTGGCACTGCTACGGATAGGGCTGCAAACGAACCGAACGAACACGAACAAAGTCTTGTTCGTGTTCGTTCGTTAAAAAATAAACTTGTTCATGAACTGTTTACGAACACTTACCGAACGATATTTCTTGTTCGTGTTCGTTCATTAAGAAAATAACATGTTCATTAACTGTTCACGAATACTTACCGAACCCAAATGAACACAAACAAAAGCAAACGAATACAAAAAATTATTCATGAACATGCGAACACAAAGAAGCTCATGAACACAAACGAATACAAATATTTATAGATTTATTTTAGAATTAAATTTATATTTTTTATTACAAACATTACATAAAATCAATAAAAAACTAAATAAGTAGTTAATATAAATATAAAAAAGTACTTAATGTAATAGTTATAAAATAACTGACACAAAAATTAAGAATATAAGCGAACACCTTAACGAACATAAATGAACACATTATCGAACGTTCACGAACATAAATGAACGAACGCGGCTTGTGTTCATGTTCGTTCGTTTAACCAAACGAACGAAATTTTCTTGTTCGTGTTCGTTCATTTACGAAACAAACGAACATAAACGAACTTCCCGCCGAACGGTTCACGAACTGTTCGCTGAACATTCAGTTCGTTTGCAGCCCTAGCTGCGGAGGTAAAGAATCAAATAAAGCTTTCAAATTCTAAAGCTTGTTCTGCCGCCGAGTGCCGATGACCGGCGACCTGTCGTCGACTGTCGCTACCTGTTCTAGCTGAGTGCCGTCGAATTGCTCCTAACCAAGTAAGGGCTTTTTTTTTGGTTTTGTTTCATCGATTAGAGACTAAAGTTTGAAAACTGAAATAAGATTATATTGTAAGGCTTATTTAAAATGTCACCTTGAAATAAGAGAACTTTAAATATATTGTATTCTTATTATGTGTTTGTAATAACATTTGACATATTTTTGTTGGTTTTATAAAATTTAGTTTGATTGTCTTTTTCTTTAGTATGATCTCATTTGATCCGACCCGAACTGAATCGAAAAATTTATCGTATAGCGTTACCCAATGACCCGAATAATTTTTCCACCTCCTATGAAAAAAATTTTTGGATCCACCACTAATCATAAACCAAGAAGAAGTGAACTCTTGTTGAAAATTTGATATTATCAATCGGTCTACTTACTGGTTCACTTAGAACTTAATTTCAAAACCAGTCGTATGTATCATAAGTAATTTAAATAATACTTTTATATGAAAAAGTTTTATATAATATATTGTTGGTCATATTAAAAAAAAAAATCTTTCTATAGTTGTTCACAAATATTTTCAAATGTGTATGAGATGTCTCAAGTTTAAGTATTGCAATCTAATGAAGCAAGTTTTTAAAAAAATAATTTACTCGAAATGAATTCAACTTGTAAACCGGTTCGCTGATTCACCGATTCACCGATTTAATTGCCACTCGCCACTTATCAAGAATTAGGCGGTCCATTTAGTGCCGGTTCAACCCATGATAACATAACTAGTTAGGGGTCTGGTGCCCAGTCCAAACACAAGTCAATCCGGTTTTGCAATTAAGATATCTAAGATTATTGTTTTGTAGCTGATAATAACAAATTCGTTGCACCTAGAAAGTTGTGGTTTGATCATATCTATGATGTTTTGGTTGTTTTTTAATGGTGAGTGGTGGCTTTTGGTGGTGGTAGTTTGTGGTCATGTGTGGTGATTGACTGAAGATTTGCATATCATGAAGAAATTTAAGAAGATTTGAAGCACATTTAAAGCAATAGATTATAAATTAATAGAAAATGATCAACATGTAAATGTAAAGATCTTTAATCAAATTAATTATTTAACTTATAAATTACTAAACATGAATAACATGAAGATTTGATTGAAGATTTCAAGAATGAAAGAACAATATATTCAAATAAGTAATTGGTTCAAAAATAAATTAACACATAGCTCGCTTAATCAAATAAAAGTGTTTACTTGTAAGTTGTTTTCGAATCTCTAAAAGTATAGATGAATTAGATTATATTTAAGTATAAATTTATTGTTAAAAAATACAAGTTGGAGAAAGGATTAACATTCTAATAAAACAATTACTTATATCACCCTTATTATTATTCTTATTATTATTATCATCATCATATTAAACCTTTATATCATTGATCATGAGGTTTTAACAAAGTATCTCAACTACCGAATCATGTTTTTACCTAATAAGTGTGTTCCCCATATGGACTAGACCAACATCTATTACAAACCGCAAAAATATCCAACAAAATCTCTTAGGCATTATAAGTAGGGTTTGAGGATATTTGTTTTTGAATTTTTCTAATTTGTTCTTCTTTGAATTTTTCTAATATATTATCTAAAATAACTCTTTGTAGATTGAAAAAGAGAACAATATAAATACGAAGTTTAGATGAGTAATTATATCAAGTTATTTGAGAAAATCACAAATATATCTTTATTTTTTATATATTTATATGTACATGTCTATATTAGTAAACATATAAAGGTTTTATGTATTTTCATAAACCGGCTAATTTAGTTACAACTATATGATCATATTAGAGAATTCACAGTGGATTTCCTCCAAATGTGTGGATGTGTTTCTATATTATAAGAAATGTTTGTAAATAATTGTGAGTGATGAGAAAGAATATTAATTGTTTATTTATATATTTGGGAAATTATTGTTCAGTTCTTATAAATATTTTAATATTTTTTAAAGTGATTGTGAGTGCAGTACAAAAACTCTATAATGATAAATATATATAAAAATATTACTTAATTAAAAATGATAGAGAAAAAATAGTAAATTTGAATGTAATTATATAGATAAAGATATAAATAGAAAATCCATTGTGAATGCTCTTGCTCGTTTTTATATTTTTACGGTGAATTTTGTATTGTTATATACAAGAAAAGTTCGACTAATCAACTCAAATCAATATCAAAGCACCAACACAACTGCAAGAATCACTAGTAATGGTATAGCATTAACATATACATTTCCACACAACTACTAAACACAAACATAATTACAAGATATGTTATAACAAAAAAACATACTACGCTTCAACAATTTGTGCACTTGAAGGTGTCAGGTCCGAAAAGCCTTGAGGACCTTCCACAACTTGCCAACGGACCATAAAGTCCAGTTTTCCATCGGTTGAATGATTATTATTATTCAACCGATGAATAAAACCAACTGCAATACAAAGATTTTTTCCAGTAACATAAATCCTGTCATTATAGCCGTTCACTACAAACGGCTTACAAATTTGCTCAGGTAGCGGAGGCCCACCAACGGTCTCCCACGTGTCATTACTCAAGTCATAAACCTTAAGCTTCGTCCTCTCATGCTCCGACACCACAAACAAATGACCCAACATCACCACACTCGACCCGGTCCACCCTTCCCTAAGACCCGGGGCCATACACTCCCAAGTATCTGACCCCGGGTCATAAACCTGGCCCCTCGGAACAAAATAGAAGGGCCAAAACCACCCTTCGGTCACATAAAGCTTTCCCTCGAGCACGGCCGCATCATAACAAGTCATGGTGGCACCCATACTCGCAACCGGGCGCCACACCCCGTCTCTCGGGTCCATAACCTCGGCCGAACCAAGCTCGAACCGGTCACACCCGGTCCCTCCGGCCACATAAACCTTCCCGCCGATCACCCCTCCGGCGAAAAACGCCCTCGGAGTAATCATCTTCTTCCTCATCACACTCCAACTATCACCCAACACATCAAACTTCATCACCAGATTAACCGGAGAACCACCGTCCGCCGCCGCACCACCGCAGACCACCACCGACCGGTCGCCGGCGACGGAGACACACCGGAACCCATCTCCACCGACGTTCTCCGGCACCGGCATTGCCGGAATCTTGTGCCATGAAAGATTAACAAGATCAAGAACATACCATTGAATCTTGCCTGTACATTTACTGTAACAAAACACAAATAACCATGGATCTTTAAACCCCATTAACTTCCTCAACGTAAAGAACCGACCTTTATCTCCGAACAGCTTCCGCCACCGCCGGCAGACGCTCCGGCAGCCGGAGTGAAGCGCCACCGGCAGCCGGAGAAGACAGTTCAAAGCAACATCATCAGGAAGACCAGAAATCAGAGGCTCAAAACAAGATTCTTGTTCAAAGAAACGATCTTTATCGACACCCAATTGAGATTTAGGGGTTAATTTCACCTCTGAATCTTGTAATTTCGACATTCGGACCCTTTGCATCTTCAAGATTTGAGCTTTTGGGTGTAAAGATTGTTGGGATTGAAAAGGGATAAATTTGAGGGACACCCAGATGAAAGATTGAAGTGTTTTGTCGTTGAAGAAACAGAAAGATGAAAGATTGAAGGTTGAAGGTGAAGTGGTGGTGGTGGTGGTGGTTATATTGGTGGTGGGGGGCGGTTGAGGGGTGTGCCGACCCACCCGTGCAAACACGAGTGTCGAGGAGTAGCCTTAGGCTAGACTTTACTCTCTTGTTTATAATAATTTATGGGTCTTAAAAACACCCACCTGGATAAATCGACACCCCTTTATACGCGGCGTATGGGTCTCACATGCCATACGACGTGTATGGGCCTATACGATCCGTATAGAAATTTAAGGTGTTAATTTATAGTTTTGTCAATATCCACACTCTAATAATATAATAATCAATGATATTTAACCCGGTGATATAAGTGGTTGAGGTAATATACCCTAATATTTTATTAAAATATAAATGTTTGAGTTCAACTTCTGTAATAAAAAGAAGGATATTTCAGATTTTCTTTCATCTGTGAGTTTACTTATGAGGGTGATTTTAAAGTACGTACTCAAGTAATGAAGATGATCGGGTGTGCTAGTGTTTCGTTATTTATCGAATTAGCCACTTAGAAAAATATAATAATAATAATAATAAGGATGCTTTTAAGTTAAGTATGGATGGATGCATACATACATAAACCGCCAGCTTGGCCCACTCCTAAGTTGTGTTGTACACCGTTTTCCAGCAACTTTATGTGTGGATGTTCATATTTAATTTGTAAAGTATAAGGTATATGTTATATCGGCATGAATGTGTGTAGGAAAGATGTCTTTATTCGTATGTTTGAGCGTTTAAGTTTTAGAGTTCATAGAAAGTTTTATAAAGCTGTGTGAAAAAAGAGTTTCTTCTTATATGATTTAAAGTTTAAGTTGTAATTAAAAGATGTAGATTTGAGAGTGCGATATGATGTTAAGTAATTGTTAAAAGTTATATACGTAAAAGTTGATTTGTCAGTTATTTATCTAAAAATAAGTTTAACTTTTTAGTTGTAGTTAATACAGATGAGTATCTTATGATGACAATCTGACTAAAAATATAATTCACCATGAGAATAGGTGGTATATTTCAAATTTACTAATCAGTTTATTTATTTTCTAGTTGGGTAGATTTGCTTTTCTAATACTCAAACAAATAAGGGGTTGTTTGGCAGTTTTTTAATGGTTCAGATGTCTGAATGATTTAGCATTTAATGGTTCAGATGTCTGAATGGTTTAGCATTTAATGGTTAACATTGTTTGTTTCGCGAGTAAATGTCTGAATGGTTCAAACATTTGTCTCTAAATGATTAAGCATTATACTAATGCTGAATGGTTAAGATATCTAATGCTGAATGGTTAAGACCTCTTATCTGAATTGGTGAGACACTTGCATTTGAATAATTAAACAATATACTAATACTAGGTTATAACCCGTGTATACACGGGTTAAATAAAAAATATTAAAAATTAATAAAAAGCTAAAAAAATATAAAATACTATTTTAATATAAGATAAAACTAAAATTATGTGTAAGTACTTTAGTTAATAAAATATTTTTACTATTTTTTTGAATCTTTCATTTTAAAAAAAGTGTTTTTTAACTCTCGTTTTAGAAATATGATAAGACACATGTCGTTCTAAGAATATTGTTTTTGTAAAATGTCATTTTAATGATAATCACATTATTTAAAAACTATGCGTTTTTGTTATTTTTGTTTTATAAATAATTTTCCGTATTTAATAAAATTCTTTTTGTTATTTTTGTTTTATAAATAATTTTTCGTATTTAATAAAAATTTTATTTGACAAAATATCATATTTAAAAATATTTGATTGTTTAAAAACTTTAGTTTCAGTTATTTTTTAGGAAAACATTTTCATATATAACCTTAATTTTTTTAAAATATTGGTTTTAGAATATTTTATATGTGTAGAAAGATATGTTGTTTAAAAAAGTCATAGTTTCTAAAAAAACTTTTTTTTCAAATAAGTGTATTTTTTAATCAAAATGTTTGATTTTTAATTAATAAAAAATATTTTTTTATAAAATTCTATTGATTTTAAAAAAAATTAAAATGTTTAAAATAAGAGAGAGAGAGAGAGAAAGAGAAGGAGATAGATAAATAGAGAGAAAAAGAGGGGGAGAGAGAGAAGAAGATGAAATTTAGCAATTAGTTATTTTAATTTTTTAAAAATTGATAATTGATTTGAGCGGGAAAATAAATGGTAGAGTTAATGTAATGATGACACGTGTCCACCCAATGTAATCATTTATTAGTATAGATTTAATGGTTCAGATTTCTTAATGGTCAACACTTAAATGGTTCATATTGGTTCAGAAATTAATCATTTAAAAATTATCAAACAGTCCCTTAATCATAAATCTTCATGAGGTACAAGTCGTAATCAGTTTCCTTAATGTTAAATGGGTTGGGTTATACAAACACTCATTTATGTTATTGAGACACCTATTGTCTCTATCTCTCTTCATGTATCTATATGTATGTATAGAAAAATATAAAGAGAATAAAATAAATTGAATGTATCAATAACATAGCCTATGTTAAATATACAAAAACCATTGTATTTAAGTCGCAACATTTATTATTTAAACATATTTAAACACCCTATTGTGTACTACAGATTCATAAAAACATGTACTTTCTAGAGTTTAAATATCTCGAGATTTTAAACTACTTTTTTTCAATATAGTTTAATACGATGATAGTAGGGGTATACGTAGACGTAGCATTACTTTTGCTAGAGATATATCTAATGGCGTTGCATTAATGAATATCCTAAAGTATATTCATGACAATGTCATGTGATACTATGTTAAGTTTTAAGCTGTTTAATGCTTATTTAAATGAATAAGCTAAATAATATTCATGACAATGTCATGTGATACTATGTTAAGTTTTTAGCTGTTTATTTATCACTTTTTGGACGCGGAATCTCCATGTATTTTCTTTCAAGAGGCTATCGACCACTTGTATTTTTATAGGCCAAACTTCTATTTAGTATTAGAGTCTTATGAGATGAACAACAAACAGTGGCGCAGCTTGAACATTATCGTAAGGAGAGCGGGGGCGAAATTAATGTTCTTTAGGGGGCGAACTCGATATTTATATAAAAATTTACACTACCGGATCAAAAATTACACTACCGGACTAAAATTAACACTACGGACGAAAAAAAAAGCCCCCCCCCCCCCCCCCCCCCCCGGGTCTCCCTTATGCTTCGCCTATGACAACAGATGAGTATTAATAGCTGAATATTACAAGTAAATTTTAAGAGAGGTGTGTTTATCGTTAAAAGGAACAATAAGAAAACTAAAAACCTATTATATATCTTTAAATCACCTTAAAGTCAGTAAAAATGTATTTAGTAAATACCTACTATTTATTTATTTTTTTCCTTTTTTGACTTTTCCAAAGGTAGGATGGTAGCTTAGTTGAATATGAAACGGTGTTTATAATTTCATTTGGATATGGTATTAAAATTTTAGGTCACATATTTCTCGGGTACTCATTAGTCGTTACCCATTACCTGTTAGGTTTAAGATATTCTTATAGATGTCAGTTATATCATTTAATAGGTAAATTTTACTCATTAGGATTATGATGCCCATTACCTGAAACCAAATTTAAACTCGGATAACGATGCACGTTACATGTAACCAAATATTAAACTCACCTTAATAACCGACTTGAAATGTCAACTGAGTAACTATACTTCTAACAACTCTATATTTAAGTTGCTATTAGCTTTAAATACAATTTATTATAGTTTTAAGGAATATATATAATATATTCGATGTGGTAAACAGGTTAATGTAACCAAACAAGTATCACCTAATATCATTTCCATCTCAAACGAATTGTAATTTTATAAAACTAATCTTAAACCCGTCCCAAATGTTTCACATTTTCCTGCCCGGTTCTAGTTCTTTTACCATTCCTAAACGCACTAAACAAAAATAAATTATAATTGCATCATATCCCAAATCTTCTAAATCATTGCACACATTGGCTAATTGCAACACAATTTATATTAAGATGGCAACTACAAATCCATAACATAAGAATATTGTTCTTCCCACACCCCAGGTCCATAAACAACAATAACAATGTTAAATAATTATATGATAAAACACAACTAAAACAAAAAGAAAACAAAAACAAAAACACCATAAGTAAAAAAAAACAGGTCAATTACAGCAGTTTAATATATAGTAGCAATGGTACCAGGATGAGAATGGAGACAATGTCTTCCATTTCCACCATTAGCCACTTTCCTACCGGCAGAGCTGCTCGACTGCCGCCACGATCTGTGGTGGTTGAACCACGGTCCATTCCTCTAGAGTCCCTGCATACGGGGTCGGCACATCCTGCGATGACAAACACATAATAGGTGCATCCAAATAGTCATGAAAGTTTTCAGTAATGGCTGCAGTCAAACTAGCACCAATTCCACCAGTTCTCATGCACTCCTCGACAATAAGCACGCGGTGAGTCTTCTTAATCGAGTTCCCAATCGTGTGCAGATCAAAAGGTTTCAAAGACCTGATATCGATAACCTCCGGGTCATACCCTTTGTTGACCAAAGTCTTAGCAGCCTGCATCACATGATACCTCATCCGCGAATAAGTCAAGATTGTAACATGTTCACCAGGTCTCACCATTTCAGCTTCCTCTAAGTTCAAAACATATTCTTCATCTGGGATTCTTTCTTTAAGATTATAAAGCAAAACATGTTCAAAAAGAATCACAGGATTATCACTTCGAATAGCTGCTTTCATTAGTCCTTTCGCGTTATAAGGGGTTGAGCATGCTACCATCTGAATCCCGGGAATGGATTGGAAATAAGACTCTAGCCGCTGAGAATGCTCCGCCCCGAGCTGCCGCCCGACACCGCCTGGTCCTCTAATGACGACAGGGATTTTGAACTGACCACCGGATGTGTAATGCAGCATACCACAGTTGTTGGAGATTTGATTGAAAGCTAGGAGGAGGAAGCCCATGTTCATACCCTCGATGATTGGTCTTAAACCCGTCATGGCAGCACCGATTCCCATTCCTGTAAACGAGTTTTCAGCAATTGGGGTGTCAAGAACCCTTAGATCACCATACTTTTGAGCAAGTCCTTTTGTGACTTTGTATGAACCACCATAGTGGCCAACATCTTCTCCCATAACACATACACGCGCATCTCTATCCATTTCTTCTTCCAACCCTTCCCGGAGAGCTTCAAAGAGTAATAATTCATGACTGTAGATGAAACATTACATTACCATTATTATTATTACTATACTGAATACGCTCTGATAACATATTATAACAAGTAAAACAAATTCATATGCATATGAGATGGGATATAACTACCCAGGCTTAGATGCAGTTGATGCTGCTGGAGCATCAGCCTTTGCCTGCAATTCATGATACAATAGTTGATTAGTTGATCAGATAGATCACAAACAGACCTGCAGAAACAGTGATTGAAATAGCTACTCACCGCGACAGCATTCGTAACCAAATGGTCAGCTCTACCACCAATCCGGCTCGAACCACTGTCCATCTTGGCACCACTAGATCTCACCACAACACAACTCCATTTCTTCCCTGCAAATCAAGCCATAAACTATACAAATTAGAGAAAATCAACTCTAATTCACCAATTTTAACCGGTAATATCATAATAACCAGATCAGAAAACGATTTCTGAAACTAAACCCTAACATAAATCCTGATCTCAAACAAGTAACACACAACAAACTAAACACACAAATACACATTTCAGAAGCAATTCAGATGTAATTAAGCCACTGAAAATCGCAACATCAAACCGTTATCAGCAAAAATCAAAAATCAAGCCACAAACTATACAAATTAGAGCTAATCAGCTGCAATTCACCAAATGCTATCGATAATATCATAATAACCAGATCAGAAATCGATTTCTGAAACAAAACCCTAACATAAACCATAACCTCAAACAAGCAACACACAATACACAACCAACTGAACGTAATTAACTAACTAAGCCACTAATAAACCGTAATATGAAACAATTAGCACTAAATCAGCAGCAAATGCAATTCCAGATCCAAAAAGCACAAATCAAACCAAATGTGATACAATTTCACAAACCTGAGATCGATTTGGGCGAACTGAACTGCAATTTCTTCGTGTCGAATGCAGCTGATGACGACAGCGACGTTGCAGCTCCGACTCCTTGAAAAATCGAAGCCATTTTTTGCAGATTTGAACAGAAACTACAACTTTGCAAGAAGATCAACAGATAATCAAATCGAAAACGAACACACACTTCACTTTATAGTGTGTGTGTGTGTACGGATGAACGATGAAAGCTTATGGTTGTAGGTGTTGTAGAAGAATTGGGGCTTTGGGTGTAACGCCTGATTCTCTGCGACGGGGTGCATGGTAAGATCTGGTGTGGCCAATGGGTATAGGACACGTGGAATGTGTATGGTCTACGTGGAGGTATTAGTGGTTGATGTGTATTAACTCTTTATGTGAAACAATCAGAGCCGTTGGTTTAGATGTGATTAAAGGGTTCGTTGTAGGTCACCAAATTTGGCTGGATTTTTGGTCCAACGACTTTAGAGTAACTTCATAACTTGGTACTTTTATTTTTTGTAATAATTTAATAAACGGAAATAACTATAAGAAAGTAAAACTGTGTCAAGTAGCATAAATGTCACACAACAGTCAGTGACCATTAATCCTGAAGTTGTAGTGTGTTAATGTGAAGAAAATTAAAATGAAACGTAAAACATATAAAAGTATAAGTGTATAACTAAGTCGATTTAAG
This sequence comes from Flaveria ramosissima, assembly GCA_025215565.1. NCBI lineage: Eukaryota > Viridiplantae > Streptophyta > Magnoliopsida > Asterales > Asteraceae > Flaveria > Flaveria ramosissima. The sequence goes on from CM046032.1 coordinate 47,901,819, forward strand.
ACCCATGCATTGTGACAAACTTGTCTAACGAAAAAAAATAAATGTAAAGACGTTGAACCACACACGCACGTTACGCCGTGTTAACTCACAAATTTTTATAACAAAATGTAAAAATGTATCAATTTTGGGTTGTAACATGTATCAATTATCAAATACACTCAATTATTCATTCAATCAAAATCATTCTAAAACTTAATTCATAAAAACATGCTTACTTGTTATACTATTTGTGAATACATTATAGAATACATTATATTGCAAGCAATCTAAACCTCCCTTAACATGTATAGCTATAGGACTAGCACATCCGCGCTAATATAACAGGTATATGTTAAGTTATCAATCTTTACGGTCTTGCTTAATGTACAAACTTTAATTACAAACTTTGGTTTGATTACGCTAGTGGATACTTTGGTTTGATTATTGGCTTTGCATGCTAGCAATACAAACTTTAATATACTTTACTCATGTTGAATTGAGATTTATTCACTATTATGCTATGTATTCAAACTTGTATGCTCACCAACATATTTATATGTTGACCAATATTTTATACATGTTGCAGGAAATGCTTGAAACTTTATCAAGAAATTCAATTAGGTGGACTTAGAAACACATCAAATCTATCATCATGTTATGTTTGTTTTAGATTTGTATTTCTCAAAATTATTGTGTGTTCATTTGAAGCATTGTAATGTTATGTTGATTAATGGAAATGAAATTTAATTTTAATTTATTATCATTTTAGTACTATGATGTCTTTTAACAATCTATTACTTCTCTTGCGCACTGATGTTTCCGTCATCGGTTAAGGTATGACACAAATCTTCTTTTTAGTTATGCAACTGCTATGGTCGTTGCTCTATATATTCAAATAACAAGTTCCGCTCCAGTGTTGGTCAACAGTCTGGTGATCCAAACGACCGGCCCAATCGTGAAAATATAGACATTAAAATTTACTTGGTATATTTAATTATTTTTATGATACAACATACATGATTGGACTCCAGGTAGATATATAATACATTGATGTTAGTTTTATAAAAATTTAACTTCTAATTGTTGAATACTAAATAAACCTGCATTTGGCGTTTGCCCCACTTTGGTTTGGTTATATATATTATCTTCATTTAAAAAAGTTAATTCTTGCATTTGGCTACCCAAAGTTTGAAAAAATTATTATTTTCATCTCAAAAACATGAATTCCGTGAATCTAATTTTAACATTATAAAATAACGGAGCTGGATGAAAATGTCGATTTTTTCAAATCCTAAAGAGCCAAATACAAAATAATAATAATAATAATAATAATATTTTTGGATAAAAATAACAAATGTGACAAAATAACATGATAGAAAAACAACAAATTACTTTTTTAAAAATCATAAATAATAAAAAAAACAATTCAGCCAATCATTAACAAAAATCCTGTAATCTATATATTATTCAATCAATACAAGTGACGATGCATAAAACTATCCACAACAATGGAGGTCTTCTATCTTCTCTGTTCAATCATCTCAACAACCATCACATCCATCACTCTATCGCTCCTCCTCCACCTCCGCCGTCTCCTCCGCCACTCTCCGGCCGGCGACGCCACCGCTGCGGTGGCGCTTTACGACGGCACCGTGTGGCACGAGCGCCGCCGCCCCGTCCACCACTCCTTCAAGTACTCCGTTCGTTACGCCTTCATTGACCTTGATCTCGCACCTCATCCTCCACCGGATCATCTCTCACCTCAACAAGCTCGAAGTATCGCACACACCAATGGACCTGTGTAAGTGTAACAAGTGTTTGATGTTGTGTGATTGATAGTGATTTCTAATTGATTGTAACTTTGAGTTTACGAGTTTGAAGTTATGTTGTTAGGTTAATGTTTATGAATGTGATTTGATCGTTTATATTTAGGAACTCTGATTCTAGGTTAGGAAATTGAGTTAGGATGAGTATGTATCTGAAGTTAGGAGCTGCTATAGATGATAGATCTGCGGTTTATGAAGATCAAATGATTATTGTGATTTCAACAGATCATCACCAATGGCCTGTGTAAGTGTTTGATGTTATGTAATCGTTAGTGATTTCTAGTTTAGTTTAGTTGTGGAATCTGGATGAGTGGATGACTTTGATGTTTTGATTTTGAAGATGGATTGAGTTATGAAGTTAGGTTGATATTCGTTTGAATGTGATTTTGAGATGATTTGATCGTTTGTGTTTGGGAATTTAGATTCTAGGTTAGATAATTGAGTTAGAATGAGTATGTTTATGAAGTTTGAATGCTACTTGGTAACCTCTGAGCCTTTGGTGTAGGTGCCTATTGACGATTCCTCCTAGCGTTGGATACGAACAAAACCCGTTGAGTTTGTACTATTGCTATGATGTAGAAGGCTCAACCAGATGCTTAAAGAAATGCATTGCTGAGGTCTGCAATTTAGTTACATTAATAATTTCACTTCTTATTTTTGGCTTTACTGTATATTTCAGATATTTTCCTTTGTTTTAAATGCTAATCATGTTTATAATTTACGATTTTGTGCCTTAGGTTACTAATACGCCGTGGGGAGAAAGGGTACAGTTCCTTTTCAACCCAAACTCAGATGTGGTTGCTAAACCGCTTCATGTTAGCCCTTTCATGGTGTGTATGTATGTGTATATACATATACTTAATGTGTTTATACATGGATTGTTTTTGGTTGTTGGTTTTAATTACTGGTTAATAACAGGATATGCTTGGGAACTGGAGCATTAAAACAAGTGTACCCGGGGATAATCTTGTGGTAAATATTTCAGTTAAACATCCTAAACTTGGTGATTACTTCACCGCTTCTTTAACTGCAAATAGGGTATCTTCATCATCTGTTCAGCATGAGGTTTTCTTCTGGCTAATGCCTCACAAAGTTGCAATCTGGATCTATTGGCATGTAAGTTTCTCTGTTTCCTTTTAAGCTAAAAAGGATGAACTTGTATGTAAAGGTGGTACTTAACTACTTATGACCCATTTATGGTATAAATATGTTGATTCAGATATGTTATATCTCTAACATATAAATTTTAGCTTAGAAAGAAACAGGTCGAATCTCAAGCCATTTTATTTTAAAAGTTTAGATTATTAATGAAACTATATATCATTTATATTCATTCATATGTGGCACACTAATTATTCAGTACAAAATTAAAAGAAATGGGCAAAAGGTGATCCTGATCAAGTTGCCCCTTACCAAGACTACTTGTTTTGACCCGAAACCTGTTTGTACATATTTGTGATGCAGGCTCTGAAACTATGGTGGAAAAAGGTGGTGTTTATTCAGCATCCAAGGTATGAAAACCCATCATACAAGAAAGATGCAATTGCACGCGACAGAAATCTTGGGTGTTGTCAGGTGTTCACAATGGAAACTAATAATCAGCAGCAAGCTGAACAAAGTAGCCAAACGGATCGTTGGGTCAGATGGAGAGATGCTAAATGGCCCTGGTGCTGAATAGATCATGTAAGTCATCCACTGTTGTTAAGTTATATGATAGCGATTTATCAACATGTCACATTTAAATGTATTATAGACCTGATAAGGAGTTTGTATTCGTTGCTTCTTTGAAAATTGCCGCTAACAAATTTGCAACAAACCTATGTTGTTGTTAGGTCTTGAAACTTGAAAGTGATTTATATGATATGACACAATAACAAAAGCATTTAACAAAAAGCACTTGAGGAGTTATATTTTGATGTGATTTGTGTGTTTGAGTGTTACCTTAATCTTGTATCTATATATATCATGCTTGTACTTGTAATTTCTTATCACGAGTGAAGCTGATAACAATAAAAGAATCATCCCGGGTGCAACCAGTGGATGCAAGTCACATCAACAAAACCATGCAAATCTTGCGTTCGTTTTACTTTGTGCATTGATTGTGTGTGTATGTTTGCAATACCTTATCCTAACACAAATTTAACCATCCTTAAGGTCATTTACATTCACCACTTTTGGAAGTCAAGAAATTAATCATATAAAAAGGTAACTATATCAAAAGTAGCTACTAATTATCTTCCCCTATGTTAAAATAAAGAGATATATTGAAGCCATAACATTATCAGGATGTCTCATATGCTGCTAATAAATACCATGTTCTCAAAGAAGAATAAAATAAATGGTGGATAACCATAATATAAAAAATATAATGGCTCAGAAATGGATAAACTAATTTCAAGGAACTTGAGTTTTTTGGTAATATTTCACACTTTGTAGCACAACAAATTTGAAAGAAAAAAAAAGTAACTAAATTAGAAATTGATTTCACTCAGCCTCTAACACCATATAAGCCACCTTTACAACATAGCTCCATACAACAATACTGTCTTAGCCTGCAATTTCTTTTTTCTTCTTGAAATTCTAGAAATATATATGGACACGTTCATTTCAGAACCAATAATATGTTAAGAATCGCATAATACACTAGCGCGTAGTGCATAAAAAGATAACCAGAGGTATTGGGCGAGTGAAATACATACGGTTACACAAACGTCTTGTGTATCACATTCAAAGCAATAGACACAAATGCAATATGCGTTCTTGCGATTTTCTCAACATATTATTGGTCCCGAAAAGAACGCACCTCTATATATATATATTCTTAGTTGGTGCAGTCAAAACCATGGCAAATTGAAAGCCAAATAACAAGGACTAGTAGCAGAAGAATACCAAGAACAACTAGTTTTATTTTCATGTTTTGATACCACATTTTCCTTCTGATTTTTGTGCCCGCTTTCTTAAATTGTTGCGCCTGAAGAAACACCGAAAAAAAGGGTCAGTAAAATACAATTACATACCCTTGAACCTTGATAGCGGAAATAAGAAATGAGCATACCGAATCACGCAGATTTTCAGCTTTGTCATTTAATGTTGCAAGGTTCTCTCCTCTATCAATGGCCTGAAAAATAAGGCTGACTTTTAAGGTCAAACATGCTTTAATTTCAATTTCAAAAACTTGAGGTGCCAATATGGGTCATTTCTAAGTATGGGTCGAAACGGGCTAGGTTGGGTTGACCCGGTAATACTTTTTTTCCCACTTTCTAAATTATAATAAACAACAATACTTAAAAAATTGATAGGAAATTGTATGTATTAGAAAATAGACTTTGGGCAATTTTCAACATGTCTGAATAATTTTTTTTTGTCTGATAATTTTCCGGTAAACAATGCCTAAATTAACCGATAAGTAAATAGGCCTTAATTGCCACCACTGGTTAGAGGTGAAAATAAAACCGGTCCCGTTACCGTAACGATTTTGAAACCGGTTTGGCAAGAGTCGGTTAGGAATCAACCCAAACTGTAGGATTGAAATTGGTTTGTACCCTATAGGTTAAAACAGTTTGAACCCGGTCAAATACAAACCGAGCCGGTCAAAAACCGGTTTTCAAACTGGTCAAACCCCAATCAAGAACCGGTTCCAAACCCGGACCGGTTTGACCAAAACCAGTTTTGACCTTTTTTGACCAAACCTGAACCTGTTTGGGTCAAAAACCTATTTTGTGCAGCACTACATCTAGTACTAAAAAAGTTAACAAACAACAGAGGTGTTATCATAACAAATTAATTAATTAAACAAACATTTTAATTATTGAAAGTCAAAGGATGTCACTCTAGTTAGGTGAACATGACGCCAGTACATTAAAATAAAGGAACTTATGTTTAAACACCAAATTAGATTATTTGTGATCTTGAAGTCAAAGTAAGCAGATTTTGAGTATTTAAAACTACTTATTTAGATAATTAGATATGCACACGCGTATTATAGTTTTAATAAGTGGTTATCTTAAGTTGATTTCTTCAAGTAATGATTGAAAAAACACATTTTCAAACACTCCCTAAATGCAATTACAATTGTTGGGACATACCTTGTCTATGTTGTCCAACATAATACTCTTAACTTCTGAAACTTGTGCTTTCACTTTTATCAGTTTTTCAATCTCGTCCGCATGCTCTATTATATACTGCATATGCTCTTTCATTACAGGACTGCAAATTCAAACCGTCTTTATATCAATTCAGTGCAAACATAATAAAGTTATTTGAAACAAAAATCATTTGTCTGTGTGTACCCGAATTCCTTGTTGAGACTTTTAGCAATTGCAGTATCTGCTTTACCACCACCATATCTTTTCTTGAAATCTGCCCGCACTCGTTCAAGAAATGCTATAGATATCTGCTTGCCCACTGATTCTTTTGCAACCACACAATAAGCTGCAGATTTAAATAAAAGTAACCACGGGTCATACAGCTTCTTGACTCGAGAAAAGATGCTGCAAAATATGAAGACGTGAAGAATCCAAAAATGGCCAGATTCAGACAAAACCTACACGTTCGGGCAAAATCTGAAAAACTTAGCCTTAACCCAGCCTAAAACATGTCTAAACCCCTAAACATGGTCTTTTTACACGGTAAGTCTTGCTTAAAAGAACCCTTGCTTTTTTTTAACGTCTTGCGCCGCGCCTTGGGTGTGCCTAATCCCTTCAATTACCTAGCGCTAAAGAACTGATTGTCTAGCTCATACTGGGTTCAAGTCGTAGGAAACAACCTCTTGCAGAAAGTGTAGGGTGAGGCTACGTAGATCAAATCGGAAGCAAGCCAGTCCTACCTGGACCCTATGCAAGCGGGAGCTAAGTCAAGCACCAAGTACGATCTTTTAAAGAAACTAATTGCCTATCAATCTAACTTTTTCATTTGGTTTGCATCATTCAAGTTTTCCCCTTTTAGGTGGTGTTTAGCAACATGCTTGAAAGAGATTATCTAATTATCCCATTTTCAAGATGCAATTACCAAATAATTATCTAGACCCCAAACACCATTCACACAATCTTAATATCACAAAGAAACAATAAAGATTCATCCTTTTTTCACCCAAAACACACCCCACTTTTCTAGGGCACTTTCTTCCCCAAACCCATCAAAATTCACAATCAAATCAAACCAAAAACCCTACAAAAACATAATAAACCCACCAAACTCCAACCTAAATCAACAAAACCCTAAACCCCACAAACCAATTCTTCCAATCAATCAAATCAACAAACAATCACACAAATCCACACATCAACACCTCAAACACAATGCAAACAACATCAGATCCACCTAAAAAAAACCCCAAATCACACCAACTCACCATACCCATCTTGCACCAAGAAATTAAACGTATGATGATCACAATTGTAAGTAAACTTGTTGTTGGTAGAGGGTAATTTCTGAAGGCACTGAGTCGCGATCGCCGGAAAGTTGCCGGTGAACTCGGTGTACTCAGCTAGAACCATGGTGCCTCGAGCTACAAAGCTGTAGATGAAGGATTCTTGACCCATGAAGATGAAATTTTGTGATTTGAAACTTTGATGAATGAATGAATGAATGATTGTGTGTTGGGGAATTGAAGAAAGAGAATCAGAAAACCTGTGATCTCCTCTTCTGCAAGTGTTCTCCGACAGTAATACGTTCACATTTTAAGAAAAGCATTTTCGTTACCATCGTTGGTGTTATAATAATAATAATATTGTATAATAATAATGTAGTATAATAATGGTTTCTAGACCTTTCTGTCGGGAAATATATGATTGTGTACTAATAATGATGTAATTTGCTTGGTGAATTAATTTTGGGTCTATCCCTAATTAAAAATTAACAATTTAATTTTCTATACGGGTCATATTGTATCATACTTGTTCTATACGGGTCATATTGTATCATACTTGTCATATAGACTTATATGAAACGTATAACCCTTCTAACAAGCCCCCCCAACAGAATTTTTCTTCGTTTTAAGTGTCTTCAACACTATACGCTGTGTATGGTGTTATACGAGGCGCAGTGATGGAGCTTGAATATTTCCGGAGGGGGGCATGCGCAAAATTATTATTATTATATTATTATTATTATTATTTGGGGGGTGGGGGGATTTGATATTTATATAAAAATCTACATTACCGGGCCAAAAATTTATACTACCTAACTAAAATTTAACACTACCGGCAAAAAAGAGTATACTATGAATATTATAAACTCATTCTATGCAGCACGTTATACTATGAATCGTTTTTAACAAAAAATAGTAAACACTAGCGCGTGTTAGGACTATAACACTAACATGGTTAAGTATACTTATACGGTTATATTTATCTAGTTTTTTTAAGAACAACTCTTAACCTACACCAATTAACCATTCATGCCTATACTTTACAAAATTTAAAACTTTCGACCTCTCAAATAGAGGAGAAACCTTACCATTAAGATGTCTTCTTCAAGACTGCAGTTAATTAAATATTGTTATTTATTGACTGACATCTATTAATTATGTGGTTATAATATTTGAGTGGTTTTAATGCATGCATGACTTATTGTAATAGGTCCGACCCGATACTCCGACAATATAATTGGTTTCTTTGATGGAGGTGTGGAGGTAGATGTGTACAAATCGGGTTGGGACCCAAACCGGTTCGGGTTCCAAACTGAAACCGGTTTGATCAAATTCGGTCAAAACCGGTTTGGCCCCAAACCGGTTCGGGTTGGAACCGGTTCCAAACTCAAAAAACCCAACCCTATCAAACCGGTTTGGGTCGGTTTGGAAACCGGTTCGGCCCAAACCGGTTTTTTTTTTTTGAAATTTTGGATTTTTCTTATATTCAAAGAAAATTTTAAACTTTTTATAAAAACATTTAAAACATAAAACAATTTATATAATTAAACAATTTATAACATTTATAAACATTTAAACAATTTAAACATTTAAACAATTTAAAACATTTATAAACATATATATATACAATTTATAAACATTTATAAACAATTTAAACATTTAAACAATTTATAACATTTACAAACATTTAAACATTTAAACAATATATAAAACATTTATAAAATTTAAAAATCATACAAGGTTTGAAAACCGGGTCGAAAACCGGTTTGAAAACCGGTTTGAAACCGGTTCGGTTCCAAAACCGGTTTGAATTTGCAAAATTGGAACCCGGAGGTTCGGGCCGGTTTCGAACCGGTTTGGGCCTCAAACCGGTTCCCGTTTTTTTGGCCAAACCTGTTCCCGAACCGGTTTTTTTGAACAAGTCGTGGAGGTTTGGAATTGGGCTCAACATCCAACCCATGGTTTGACCCATTGGGTCTGACCCGGCCCATAGCATGCATGCCTTCTAATTATCTACTCTCATATATGCACATTATATACAACTAGCATTTTTACCCGTCGCGTGTTGCCTCGACACCGTACGTTGCGTGATAATGTATAAATTACAATTGACCCGATTTGTTTTCGCACTATATTTATGCTAATATGTAGAGTGACTCGAATTTATACTGTTGAATGAAAACATATTATAGTAGACCCGACTTTTTTCCAAACAAAACATATGTTGAAACATTTATATTTGACTCGTGTCCGAATTAAGTTTACGTCGAAACGTAGAGTAAACAAAAATATATTATATTTGATCCGACGTGTTCCCAAACAAAACTTACGTCGAAACGTTTAAATGTCACTCAACTAATCTATGAACAAAATTCACATCAAAAAGTACGCGTTTGTCGAAAAATAGTTAAGTCGAGTCACATCTGATTAGGTCCTAACGATGATGGACTCGAATTTATATTTTACAGGAGTAAATCCTGAACTTTAAAAACCTAAGGGGGTGAAAGTGACATTTCTCAAAGTTATACAAAAAGTTTAGGGGTAAAAATATCAAATAAAGAAAGTTGAGGGGGTTTTTTGGCCGGTGACATATGCCACCGACCTTTGTAAATGTGTATATATACAATGTCATTCTTGATACCAAAATACTTCTAACGGGTTCTTTACATGTTAGCAAATCATATTAGATTTGGAAATTTCTAGAGAAGGCTAGAATAGGTCCAACCCGCCCACAAGACCATATCCGCTTTCGTTGTATCGATAGGTTTTTCTTCAAACCAAACAACTCGGTTTAAAAGATTTTCAAACCGACCAATTCAACCAGCAAATTTACATCCAAGTTGTCTAACTATGATACAAATCACGAAACAACCTCCTTTAAAAAGTGCAGGGTAAGACTGTCTAAATCAGATTGTGAAACGATCTGACCACTACACAAAACGGGAGCTAAGTCAAACACTAAATACTTCCTATTGTCTGTAATGTATGCCTTTTATTTGATATCATGATTTGTTAGGAACATGATTGTGAACTTAAAAACACCAAACATAAAAAAAGATAGATATAAAACCATGATGAACATAATCCACTTCCAAAAACACAATCTTTCTATCATAAAGTTGAATTTTTTTCAACTGATTCTAAAGCTTAGGACTGACACGTGGCGGGTCCCACACTGCGACGATATGGTTGCGAGTTATCTCCGCTAGAGAACGACATCCGCTTAACGCCATTGTAAGCTCAAGTTCATCATGCAACATTTCAAGAGTCTTTCTAACACCAGCTTCACCATCTACGGCCAATGAGAACACTACTGGTCGACCAATCTGAAAACCGACATAATAATCACCTTGTTTAACAAAGCACTTAACGCCTCTAATCTCTTAAGCGAATATAAATCGTTAAAAATAATAACTTTGGACAAAAACTGCACTATTTTGGGCACCAATTGTTCAAAATAGTATGTTTGGACAAATCTTTAATTTGAACATAATCATGTCAGTTTACAGTTAAACTTACAAATACACCAGATGCACCAAGAGCCAATGCTTTGAAGACATCTGTCCCACGCCGAATGCCTCCATCAAGAAACACTGGAACCCTGTTTTGAGTAGCTTTAACAACCTGTAAAATCCCACAATCACCACCTTTTATTGTAAATCTCTAGTATTAAATCTGTTTAAAAGACTATATTATCATGACAATAATATAATTCATAAAGAATAATCTGATAGACCTCTTCTAAAGCCATAATACTTGCAGGGGCATAATCTAGTTGCCGAGCCCCATGGTTCGACACAATAATTCCCGCTACTCCATGTTGCACCGCGATCCTTGCTTAAAAATATTATAAATAATAAAAAATAAAACGACAGTCTAATAAACAGAACAATTAGTATATGCATAGAAGAAGTATGTATCAGTAGATATAATCTATTCTTATCATTTACCATCCTCAGCAGTTAAGATGCCCTTCACTAGAACAGGTAATGCGGTTATTGTCTGGAGCCACTTCACGTCCTGTATCGCAAAAAAAATAACTATACGTCACATCTTTTTGAAAATTCACATAAATACACACACACACACACACACACACATAATGTCACCTTCCAACTAAGAGACCTGTCAGCTTGACCTGCAAAGTATGAAGCTAATTTGGGTTCATCTGTCTGCAAGTTAATCACAAATTATTGATCTTGATAATGGAAAAGATGAAAAGGTGAAACCTTTAAATGTTTTATGATATTAACCTTATCTAGCTTGCTAAGATTTAATGTGTCAAAGTTCTTCAAGGTAAGATGTGGTGGCATAATGAATCTGTAAATCGAAACCTTGAAGAATATAACGTTTAAATATAATAATTGGCTAATAAAACTGTGTAGTATACCTGTTTTTTATATCAGATTCAATTCGGCCAACTTTTGGGACATCAACAGTGAGGATAATCGCCTTATAACCAGCCTTTTCTGCTCGTTTCACAAGCTGGGTCGCAACGTTTCTGTCTTTATACACCTAGAAATTGGCAGAATTATTTCGGGAAGTTAGTTAAGAATTTGAAAACTGTTATATGAAATAACTGTGCGCGTGTGTTTGAACAATCTTTTTAAAGATAGGACTCACATAGAGTTGAAAAAACCGTATACCAGGACCAGTTGAAGCAACCTCCTCGATACTGGAGGTAGCCCATGAGGATAATGTCTGGAAAACATAGGGCGTGTTGTGTAAAAAACTAAAATTCGAAGGTCGAAAAAAGTGGGAAATAAGAGGGGAAGTGAGTAAACCATGATAGTCCCAGCAGCTGCTGATGCTCTTGCAGTTGCATACTCTCCTGCACCAAATTAATCTTGTTTTAAGTTGTATGTTTTTCTCCACTGTAAATAATCAGATTATCATAAGTAGAATCTGTTAATCAAAAATTAAAATCTGATTATAACTTCAGATTATAAGTTTCGAAATGCAAATACAAACACCAAAGTCGAATGTATATTAAGTTAAAAGGTACATATTGGTGACTGCTATGCCATAATAAGTCATCAATTGATATTGATCTAACAAAAGTACCACAATACAGTTCATATATCTAATACGGTCATATATCGATAAGCTGGTGTTTGGGACTGCATATATCATAACATCAAGTGCTTATAGCTTCTTGTGTTTCTTAAATGCTATAAACACTTTATTTACCATCAGGGTGAGCCATTTTCTGCATAGCCGTAGGCGCAATCATAATAGGCATAGAAATCTTGGAGCCCAAAACATTTGTAGTCATATCTATCTTGCTCACATCAACAAGTACACGCGGTCGAAACCTATAAACAAAATCAACAACTGTCATGCTGAATAACCATAGATCATTTTGGGCAAAATTACATATGCTAAAAGCTATTCTGTCTACAATCATTGAATCAGAGAAACGGGTTACAACTTACAAGATTCTTGAAAAAGCATATCGATTCTCTTTAAGAGTCCATTGATCTTCTGCACCCGCTGCGAAAAAATCATAGATCATTTTGGGCAACTTTTCCTTTGCAAGTGTCTCATACTCCATAACATTAGTAATCTCCATCTTTGACCACAAGCAAATCTACTGAACAAAAAGCATAAGGTCTATTCAGATTACAATATTTAGAATTCAATCATTCATACCCTTAATCTAATAAAAAGTGAACACATGCAACTCGATTACTCGAAATCATATCCCAAATCAACAGATTTTGAATTACACACTTAATTATGATCAAAGATTCAAACTTTATACAATTTGTTGAGAAATACAAAAGGCCTAAGATTACACAAAAGGTCATAGAACAGTAGCAGCTATCATATGATCACTTAATAGCAAGCAAATGAAGGCATGTAAGAAATCAAGATTATGATATTAAGTGACAAATTCCCTCATTTTTCAGCTTAATGATAAACCCAAAAGCTTAATTCTGATTAAAAGTTTTCATGTTAATATAAAAGCTCAATTAGTTCACATAAAAAAGCCATAAAACACAGAAATGATATACAAAAATATACTTGATCGATTGTAAGGAGATGTTGATGGAATGATGGTGGTGGAATGCAGGTGGTAAAAGTGATACAAACAAAATGGTGGTGTAAGAGCTCACGAGATCACCGGTTTAATATTTTTCAAAATAACTGTCACATCAAATAAGAATGACAACTATAAAATTATTACTTTTTAATGAGAAAAAAAAAAAGATAAGTTTACAGAATAGAACCAAGGTTTGAAAGTTTTTCGATTACCTTACTCAAATTTAAAAAATGTTTTAATTAAATCATTCGGTTTTTATGTTTTATTTAATTTATAAGTTTTAGGTTTTAATATGTTTTTAGTATTTTTTTTTTGTTTCAATTAGGGAATATATTTTTTCTTTTATGTTGACATGAAGTGACGACGCAAGTTCTAGGTATTACTTAATATTTTTAATATAATTAACATGTTTGCTATTTTTAAATATAAGTACATATATTAAAATCCTGACCCCCACATCTTCTTCTTCATTTCTTTCTTGACATAAAAAAAATCCGATGATGACTCGATTCGTTGTTTTAGTGACCCTATTCGGGTAAAATATACATAAGTGACCTAATTGAAACACTTTCAAAACTTGGTTACTATTTTGTGATATTTGATAAAAAAAATATAAAATACTACATATAAAAAATATGAAAATATTAAAGTTTTAGAAAAGTAAGGAGTAGAATAGACCATGGTACATTCTTTTCTTTTGAAATAAATTAATACAAGATCGAAAACATGATATTTTAACTATTAAAAAATGATGTGCATGATATTTTAAACTGGGTTTGTATACATATGATTTCCCTTGCCACCTAAACAAGATACTTTAATCTATTCATGTGTCCTCAATAAACCAAAATATGTTCAAATTCTGCCTAGAAATCATGCTTATTAGCAAAACTATCAAAAAAAATAATATTGCCTTTGTTACCTCTTTACTCTCTTACAATTACATATACATACATTGCATCTACAATATGTCATTCTTGATACCGTTACCTTCTAACGGGTTCTTTATATGTTAGCACCTCGAGTATTGGATTTTGGAATAACTCGAGAAGACTAGAACCGGTCCAATACGATCACAAAACCAGATCGGACATCGTTGTAGCGATAGGTCTGTTTCAAACCAATAACCAAACCAAACAACTCATTTCAAGAAACTTTGAAAAAAAACAATTCAACAAGCAAATTTGCATCTGTATTGTCTAACTATAATCTATGCTCTTGTTCTTTGATATATGTAACATGATTGTGAAATCAAAAACACCAATTCAAATGACACCTAACATAATAAAAAAGAAGATAAATATAAAAAATCATGATGAACATGATCCACCTCCCAAGCCACAACCTTTCTACTATAAAGTTGAATGCTTTTCAAGTGATTCTAAAGCTTAGAACCGACACGTGGCGGGTCCCATGGTGCCATGATATGGTTGCGGGTTATCTCCGCTAGGGAACGACACCCACTCAACGCCATTGTGAGCTCAAGTTCATCATGCAACATTTGAAGAGTCTTTCTGACACCAGCCTCACCATCTACCGCCAATGAGAACACCACTGGTCGACCAATCTGCAAAGCGTCATAATAATCACCTTGTTTAACAAATCACTTAATGCCTCTTATCTCTTAAGCTAATATAAATCACCAGAACTCCTTATTCTAAGCATAACCATGTAAGTACACTTACGAATACACCAGATGCACCAAGGGCCAACGCTTTAAAAACATCCGTCCCACGCCTAACGCCTCCATCAAGAAACACTGGAACCCTGTTTTGAGTAGCTTTAACAACCTGTAAAAGTTCATAATATGTTTAAAGAAACTATATTATTATCAAAAAGTAATTCTTTAATAGAATCTGATAGACCTCTTCTAAGGCCATAATAGTTGCAGGGACATAATCAAGTTGCCGAGCCCCATGGTTTGACACAATAATTCCTGCTACTCCATGTTGCACCGCGATCCTTGCTTAAAGAATTTTTTAGAAAAAAATAAAAAATGACATTTTAATAACCAGAACAATTAGTATATGTTTGTATATGCATAGAGTATTCATATCATATACCATCCTCAGCAGTTAAAACGCCCTTCACTAGAATAGGTAACGCCGTTATTGTCTGGAGCCACTTCACATCCTGTCCCGAAAATAAATTTAATAAAAAAACAGTAACTACATGTGACATTTTTTGTGAATAATTCAGATAAATTCACACACACAAACTCACCTTCCAACTAAGGGACCTATCAACTTGACCTGCAACATATGAAGCTAATCCGGAGTCATCTGTCTGCAAGTTGATAACAAATTATTGATCTTAATAATGGAAAAGATGAAAAGATGAATCCTGTAAATGTTTGATGATAATAACCTTATCTAGCTTGCCAAGATTTAAACCGTCAAAGTTCTTCAAGGTAAGATTTGGTGGCAGAACGAATCTATAAATGGACACATTTATATTTCAAGAATTAATGTTTAGATGTAATAATTGGCTAATATTATTGTGTCATATACCTGTTTTTGATATCAGATTCCCTTCGGCCAAGCCTTGGGGTATCAACAGTGAGGACAATCGCCTTAAAACCAGCCTTTTCGGCTCGTTTCACCAGCTGAGATACCACATTTCTGTCTTTATACACCTAGCAATTTGGTGGAAATGTTTTGGAACCGATTAACTTACAATTACAAACTGTTATATGAAATAATTGTGCGTTTGTTTTGAATAATCTTTTTAAAGATAGGACTCACGTAGAGTTGAAAAAACCGAACACCAGGACCAGTTGAAGCAACCTCCTCGACACTGGACGTACCCCATGAGGATAATGTCTGGAAAACAGAAAGTGTATTATGTAAAAGGCTGAAATTTAAAGGTAAAATACAAAAATAAATGATAGACTTGAAGAACGAAAAACAGTTAAATAAACGCAATGATGAAGTAATTAAGGAATAAACCATGATGGTTCCAGCAGCTGCTGATGCTCTTGCAGTTGCATACTCTCCTGCAAAAAAACATATTGTTTTTAAAATTTCAGGCTCGTATAATAGTCGACGCATACATAGGTAGCATTATCTACCCTTAATCGTTTTTGTTAAACTAGTATGAAAATATATATTTCTCTAACTAAATCAAATAATCATAAGCATATTCTGCAAATCCAAATGTTAAAATCTGATTATTATGACTTCAGATATTCAGTTTCAATATGCAAATACAAAAACCCAAGTCAAATTATATCAAGTTGGAAGATACACATAGATGACTCCTTTGTATGTTCATTTCTTTATCTTATAACAAGTCACCAATTGATAATGATCAAACAAAAGTACCACAATACAGTATAGGGTAAAGATTACAAGAATTATGTTGTCATCAATATCATTTTAGTTGCAAGAGATCACAACTAAATCTGTTTGTATCTAATATGGTCGAATTTGATCCTATAAGTTATAAAACAAGTAACTTTATATAGGAGCCTTTACCATCAGGATGAGCCATTTTCTGCATAGCAGTAGGTGCAACCATAATCGGCATAGAAATTTTGAACCCCAAAACCGTTGTAGTCATATCTATCTTGCTCACATCAACAAGTATACGCGGTCGAAACCTATAAACCAAAAACAAACTTAACCAATGTCATGATGAATATCAAAACACCCTGCTGTAATCATTGAATCAGAGAAAAAGGTTACAAGATTCTTGAAAAAGCATATCGATTTTCTTTAAGAGTCCATTGATCTTCTGCACCAGATGCATAATAATCATAGATCATTTTGGGCAGCTTTTCCTTTGCAAGTTTCTCATACTCCATAACATTAGTAATCTCCATCTTTAACCTCAAGCAAATCTACTGAACAAAAAGCATAAGATCTATTTAGAGCTATATTTAGAAATTGTACTCTTAATGAAATAAAAATTGAATACAATCATACATGCAACTCGAATTCATATCCCAAATCAACAGATTTATGTATCACACACTCACTTATGAAGTTATGATCTACAAAATAACCAAGATTACACAAAAGCTGATAAAACAGTAAATTGCAGCAATTTCATCATCAAAGCTTTAACCTTTAGCAACTATCATATGATCACCTAATAGCATGCAATCGGAAGCATGTAAACAATCAAGATCATGAAATTAAGCGACATGATGATAAACCCAAAACCTAAATTTCGATCAAACGATTTCTTGTAAATCAAAACCTCAATTAATTCACTGAAAATTGGGCAAATGAAATACAAAAAAAGACGATAAACCCAGAAATTATACATGAAAACAGACCTTAATCGGGTGTTGAATTGATCAGTGAGTTGTGAATAACGTGATGAATTGCAGGTGGTGAAGGGGGTAGTGAAGAAGAACCCACGGGAGTAATATAGACAAAATGGTGGTGTAAGAGCTCACGTGATCAAAGGTTTAATAATTGTCAAAGTAATTACTGCATTGTGTTTTCAAAATAAGCAGCCGCCTGTTGGTACGTATGCGTTGATAACATTCGAAATTTTATAAAACGTAAGTGATACGTAACGTCGTAAGGGGATAAATAATCTTTTTTTAAGAAAGCTCGAAGTATTTTGACGATTTATATGTTTATGCTTCGAGATCTTATATATTATTATGCTTAACTTGGTTCTGAAAAAAGTCTACAACATAGATAAAAATAAGTTTGTCGTAACGTTATATTTAAATTTTTTATAAAATGTCATATTTTTAAAGGTTATAAGACGGAAGAAATAAATAATTATGGGTAAACCAAGTGTTATAACCTGGTTGGTCCAAAAAACGATATTAAGAGAAAAAGTTCAGAGTGTAAATAGTAATTTTAATTAAAGTTCACTATGCCTACTTGTTTCAATTGAATGAACGTATAAACATCACACGGATAAGTTGTATAGAGTGCTCATATCACTTGTGTATTTTATGAAGAGTAAGTTTGCAAGAGAGAATCGACTTTGCTATTTGTAGTTAACTATTACTATTTGTATAAGAGAAATTGAATGGGAGTCTATAAATCGAGTGTAAATCTACATCATCATATAACCATTGTCCACTGATGATCTTGTATATTTTAACCGATATTTTATTTTCCTTTATTTTTTTATTTGGAGAGTCGTGATACATCTTTCCTACGTTATTCAATCAAAACTGAGTGTCCTCAAATCAATCATCGGTGTAGGATCACTTCTTTTCCTAGAAACACGTAGAATTTGAATAGAAGATGAAACAATTATCAATTTACAAAGATATCGAATTAGAAATAGAAAAACAATTTGAACTAAAGTTCAAATTTAAGTTAATTTAAATAAATTTATGTGACGACTTACGACCCTTGAGACACCACCTTAGTGTTTTGCAGAAAGAAAAGCAAAGACTATGTCATGTAACTTGTGTGATGATCCTTGACGCAACCTTAGTTGCTCACTAGTAGTGTTGGTGTGGATGCGCTTACTCGTAAAACAAAAACCCACAAAATTAATCAGGAATTTTGCGAAAGCTATTATAAAATGTGTTTGTGACAAATCTAGCACGGTCTTTTGTGTCGTTGGGGAGACCTCATTGTTTCTTTCCTCAGCCTGCTGCAAGAAATTAAACAAATTTGCGTCAAGTAATTTAAGGAGAGAGAATATATCAGTATAACTAGTATATCAAATGCTGAAACCATACCGAGTATTTTTTATACCAGTATGCAATTTTGGTGATGAAACAAATTTAACGAATAAGGAGTGAGATAATCGAAAATAGAGGTTATTGCTTTTATTTTCATTATCCAGTTGCATCCGGTTCGAACACGTTTAAACCCGTAGGGTTGGAACCGGGTTTAGTTTTTGAGTCTTTTAGCGAACCCGACCCGAACCCGAACCCAATCCGGTCTAAACCCGAAATGAACCTGGTATTGGATCCGATATTGAACCCGGTATTGGACATAAAAAAGAAAAGAAAATTAGAAATAATAAACTAAACCCGGTATTGGACCCGGTTCCGGACCCGACTCGACCCTACCCGGGTATGGCAGGTAGGGTTTTCCCGCAAGTGAACCCGACCCGGGTTCGTACCCGGGTTCACTAATACCCGGATACAAAAAACCCAATTGGACCCAACCCGGTTTGAATCCGGTTTCGGGTTCGGCCCAAAACCCGAAATGTGCATCTCTAGTATCATTAATCAATATGATTATTTATTTTAGCATGCGATTTAGTTTATGAAGGCCCAAAACCACAAACTGTTGTTAACAACACATGAATAAATCAAATGATGTATGTTTGGCCCATCTGGTTCCTGTCATGATCAAGAAATAAAGAACGCTTATTGTTGGGCTCAATATTTTCAGAACCGGATCGGACGTCGAACCGGACGCCTTACTGGTTTGGTGGTCGAACCGGATTTAACTATATTTTAATTATATTTATATATGTAATTAAATATAAGTAATTTATATATGATTTATTTATATATATATATATATATATATATATTATAGTTATATATAAAACTTAACTATATTTGTATATCCGACGTACCAATTTATGATTTAACATCCCGTTTTTACCCATTAAAACTAAAAAAAAAGGAAAACCGGTCCGAACCGGTCCGATTTCCCAGTCCGACCAGCGGTTCGGGACGAACCGGCCGGTTCGACCAGTAGAAAACGATTCACCTCAGACCGGATCGGACCCGGCACCAAATCTCGGTCGGACCGGCCAGTCCGATCCGGTCTCAACAACATTGGTTGGGCCAATGCATAATACTCAACGGTTAACCTATTTAACTAACAATTAAAACATATTGATTATTTTAACGGGTAATCGATGACCCTACTTTGTGTTGAACCGAACTCTAATATTGTCGCCAGGATGTCATGAGTTCTATCACAGACAAAAGATGCAGGATGTAGTTTAGAAGTTTTAGCATAGGAGATTCTCGCGTGTTGTTCTGTTTGTTCTAGAAAAATCCTAGGTGTTATTATTCAATTTTTTTACCATATTGGTTAGTTACTAGCTCACGCGTATCATGCGACTTGTTAGTATTGTATAGCATCTCAAATCTTGAATTCCATAATATACGATTTAGAATGAGTAACACCGATACACATAATTCACTTAAAATTAGAAAGGCCATACGTATTAAACAATACAAAGAACTTGTTTCAATCTTACACCATTTACTTTTACTTAGTTATTAAAAATAACTTCAAGTTACACGCTCCGATCTTTTTCAAAGAGTTTTTCAATAAGTATACTGGGTGAATTTTACTCTACTTGTTCCACAATATAAACACAACTCACGTTTCTACAATAATTTATAGTCCATTCAAAAGGATCATTTTCAATTCTAGTTGGTAGATATCTTCATTAAATGGTAATTGTAACTTTAAAATTGCATGTCTAAATGACTTGTGAGTATGACCTAATATTTTTTAAGTAACGATAATCGTTATTATATAAATTATTATAACTTACCATACAAAAATTTACAACATAATATTGTAAAAGATGAGGTACCAGCATAACTGCATAGCGTACAAGTTGACTATGCAGTTAGTGGTGGATGTACTATCACGAATATAAAAACAAAAGTCGAGGATAATGAAGACCGTGACACGTGCTCCCTCTTTACTCGATTACTGAATCACTACACGCCTACCGCACTGACACGTGACTTTGCTTAATCTTTTTACTCTTTATTTTTCTTTTTTTAAATTTTTTAAACTAGATCACATTATTGTTCCTTTCTGGCATGAAAAATAATTCCATGTTATTAATGAAACTTTTATAATAAAATATAACTATTTTAAAAACAATTTACAAACGAAGAGTCCTATCATGTTAAACAGAGTTTTCGAAATAATTTTCACAAAATAATTTGATTATATAGATTGCAAAATATTCCATATCATGACTTACTAGAATCTAGTCTCGTATACGGAACGGCTAACTAGTATATTTTTAAATCTAAATTTATTTATGTTATAAGATTAAAACCCTCAATCAGTTGAGTAGGACATGCATTTATTGTACTCATTGTACCGTTATGATACCTGTATCATATATATAATAATTATGACAAGTTTAAAAAAAATTTATAGGCGGTGTCTCTCTTAATCACGGTTTTTCTTTTAGAATTAATTCATCAACCTAGGCATTTTAGTGGGAGCAAATCGCTATGGAGTATTGGAATTATGACAATCAATCAAACAAACTCGTACTAATGCTTTCATGGTTGAACCGGATGAATCTCTTTACATGATATGTGTGATTGGGAGTGGCTAAAGATACATTTATGTACTTAATTAATCATCCTTGTAAGAGAAATGTTATTTATGTACTCAGAAATATTATAAATCATCATTAATATTATAAATCTTATAAATATTATTTATTTACTCAGAAATATTATAAATCATCCTTGCAGAAACCGAATTACACGATGTATGCGTTCATCATTATAGAAATATAATAAATAAATAAATAAATAAATAATACACTATATTGATTTATAATATTTCTGAGTTTAATAGTTCCGTATGAAAATTTATTATATTTTTAAATGAGCCATAGGATGATATATGATCACTCTCTTAGGTATATACGATAAAGAATAGTTAGATTGCACATGAAAAAGAGGAATAAGCACCCCCATAGATTTCGATGTACATTTTGGGATGAAGTGCAACATCTTTTAAAAGGAGTTGGTGGAGGAGACAAAATTATCATTTGTACAAACTCCTTAATTTAAATTAGATTCAATTAGGGTTTAAATCTGTTGATTTTAATTTAGGGCCATAACTCATGCTATTTTGTATTCTGATGGTGATTTTTGTTTTCTTTGAGACAAAATAATCGTTTTAACCTTTTCGGCATCGAATACTTACTCAATTCGTAAACAAATTGCGGACTCGAAGGTTAGACATACTTTGTTCCTTTGCCTCCCTTAGCTGGCTTTCAGGTGTGGGGCCTCCTTCCTCCGTTTTTGGCTGCGGAAGGAAGCCCATGTTTCAGTTATGAGCATACGTAAAAGAACATGTCACATAGAAATTTTTGTCTTTGTAGTTTTAAAATTATAATCATACGTAAAATTCATGTCGTATACTATTTTATCTTTCTAGTCATGAAATACACGAAATAATTTCATATGTGTAATATATGTCCACGTACATGATAAATACACTAATATAGAAAAATCTAACAAATTCTTTTTACGTTTATTATTATACATGATATTTTTGTCACACCTATATAACAAATCTTTTTTAAGTAAGTCAGATCTATATATATTTCAAGTTATTTCCAATGATACTCGAAGATAAATTATACACAAAATTATTTCATGCAACTCGTACTTATAAAGATATCAAGGAGCCACACATACTCATGACTTATACCAAATTACAATCGTATCAGAAAATAATATTTTTAGATTTTAACTAAAATATGTAAGGGTAGACAGACTACTTCCCACTCTTCAGTCGCAAATGGTTTTCCTGCATCTCCTTTAGCTTCTTTCATGTAGCATCTTTCTCGCCCTCACATTTTCTTTAATGTTTTCTCCTCATGTCGACATACACAACCCGCAAAACCATCTTTTATTTGGTACCACCGCGGGGGTGCGGTGGTGTTCCCTCTAGGTACCATGGCGATACGATTCCTACTCGCTTTCACTCCGCTTAACCTAAGTAGAAAATTATAAAAGATGGTGGTTTAATTAGATGCATAATAAACTACTAAACTATAGTATAATTGGATCAGTGGGATCTCTGCAAGACCCATCATCTACTATAAATAAAAATAGTATTGTTAGGACAATGCAAATGGTGGGAGCATTGAGACACATAATTGCTTGTACGGACAAAGTAAGTTTCCCAATTGCAACCAACTTTAGCTTTACCAATGCCACCTTCTTATCTATGCAAAGCAACTACCATGACATGAATATAAAAATGTTGTCACATTTTGGATACATTGATATATAAAAGTAAAAATATGGATACACTAGTTGCAAGAATATAAAAGAATTTTGTCATCAAGAAGTTAGTATGTCAATGAAAAGTGAAATGAGAAGGAGACCCGTGGTCAAACAAAATCCGCAGTGTGAGAATATTTAATTTGATTCGTAATAGATTGTCATGGGCGACCCATGCTTAAAACAATGGGAATGGGTTGCCCTCGCGCCACATAATAACATAATTTGATTTGATTTCTAGCTAAAAATGCATGATAAACTGGTTTTTGAAAGTGTCTTTGTTGGTTTAACGTAGAACATTTTTAACAGCGATAACTTGTTAAATAATAATTAAATCTTAGTTCAAGGGGATTATCAAGATTGAAAAAGATTTTTAGGTATAGATGATCAAGTTCAAATAATTATCAAGATTCAATGATGTTCAACACAAAGTAATTATGACATTTGATGATAAAATACCCGTTTTTATTACACGTAAAGGGAATTTTATGCGTTCATCGGTCATTTCATCCCAAGAGAATGTTGATGTTTGGTGTTATTCCACCACGAAAAGAGATTAGTCATAAAAGATTAGTTTAATTCAATAATTTAATGATTAAGAATATCATATTTAGTAATGATTTATATTAGCATCAAAGGAACTATTTTTTGCTTTTTACAAAATAATATAGAACACATGTTTAAAAAAATCTGCCATTTGTTACGGGGCAAAAAATCCAAAAAAGTACTATTTATTTAATATTTTTAAAACGATAAATATACAATTATGTATTTAGCTAATAAATTTTTAAAAGAGTTACACACAAAATCAGTACCGAATGAAAAAAAGAAGCTAATTTGAAAAGAGTTTTTAAGGAAACAAGTTTTCAAGGAGACAAACTTATCTAATATCAACATCAAATATATAAAATCACAAACATAAACTGACTCAACAAATTTATAAAAAGGAAGCCTTCAATACTAAAAGAATAAAAATGATATAAAAATACATGTGATATTAAATATAGGGATCGAGGTCTTGGGTTCAAATAAGAGAAGGAATCCTTCGTACTCGAGTAATGAAAATAATCGAGTCAATAACCCGTCGGTTATCTAATTAGCTGTTGTTTAATGGTTGAGGCAATCTAATAAGAGAAGGATCGAGGCAAGGCTTTGGATCTCGGTCGAAGCATGGTTAGATATTGTTCATGTGGATCAGAGTCTATGAGCAACTATGTTTAATGGTTGTTTAAGATTCATATGAAGTGTACTAAACAAATTGTTATGCAAGCTATTATTCTTACAACATGATGAGTGATTTGATAGTATAGTAATATAACAATATATAGGCCTAACATTCAAAAGAAGAGTACAATGTTTAAAAACATTGTGTTTTTTTTCTTTCTTGTGGTGTGTTAATAGGAAGAAAAAAGTAAACTTGAATTGGGTTGAATGGTTGCAACCCCTTTGACGTATTTGTAATTGTGTACTTTTTTTGTTAGTTTATTCTAGTCTCATATAGAAAATACATCTTTTTATTAAAAAAGACATTTTAAAGAATAAATCATTATATAAAGCATCTAATTAGAATGTAAAAGGTAAGCACACAACCAGACGTAACGGACCTTCATGATAGACTTTTCCAGCCGATAACTCGTTTTCTTTCTCTTTGCAAACCTTCCTTCATTCCTGTCTCCCTCTTGCTTCCTCCTTATACAAGAATCGTCAGTTTGCATCTTTGTACATTACGAACTTTGGCCTTGAAAACTAATAACGTTATTTTTGTCTTCTCTCTTTCACCTCAGCTCTCTCTCTTTTACATGGACATTTGTCGTGGTCGACAGGACTCCACTGCATACGCTCTATCAACAATATAATAATAATAATAATAGTAATAGTATATATTAGTGATAACAATAATAATCAGAAAAGTTTAGTTTAAGAAGTTTGATTTGATTGGTTATGAGATTGAGAGTGTAGAGGAGGCATTAAAAATAAGGAAAATTACCAAAATAAATATTTGACCAAATTAAATTACCATTATAACCATTGAGAAATAAATTTATAAAAAAGAACAACCAATTAAAACGAGCCACGTGTCCATTCCTCGCCACGTGGGCGAGGAAAATCCATAATCCCTCGCTGAAAAGGTGACTGGGCGAGGGATTTACATAATCCCTCGCTGACGTGTCAAAATGTTAGTGGTTCCTCGCTGAAAAGGTGACTGGGCGAGGGATTTACATAATCCCTCCCTGACGTGTCGAAATGTTAGTGATTCCTCGCTGGAAAGGTGACTGGGCGAGGGATTTACATAATCCCTCGCTGACGTGTCGCAATTTCAGTGGTTCCTCGCTGACATGCCCAATTCCTCGCCCGTAATTACCAAAATGCCACTACTCGCTTAGAATTTTTATTTTTTTAACACAAAATTTTAAAAAAAGTATTTACCTAAAATTAAAAAATCATTAGTTTTAAAAAAAATTTATTTATTGTTTTTTAAGCACTTAAATTTGTTACCTATATAATACAAGCTTTTCTCTTAACATACTTATCAAATTTGGTTTTTTACTTTATTCATTTTACTAGTTTAGAAATACGTTTTTATCACGGGTTGAATTAAAATATTAAATTAATAGTTAATATTTAAGTTTTTAAAGGTTTTTAAAATAATTTTTTAGATAAAGATATGATTCGGATTACATATACTCAACTATTTTAAGTAATAATAATATTTTTGAAACTTTCATCTTTAAAAAACTTAAAAAATTGCATTCACTTAAACAAAAGCTTTTTAAAGTTTGTTTAATTATTTTAAACTTTTTTTTAAATAAGTGCAGTTTTTTAAAGATAAAAGTTTAAAAAATATTGTTATTACTTAAAATAGTTGAGTATACGTAATCCGAATTATATTTAATCTAAAATATTATTTTAAAATTTTTAAATATTATATTTTAACTATTAGTTTAATATTTTAATTCAGCCCGTGTTAAAAAAAGTATTTCTAAACTAATAAAATGAATAAAGTGAAAAAACTAAAGTTTGATAAGTTTGTTAAGAGGAAAGCTTGTATTATATAGAGGAAAAGCACATTAAATAACAAATTTAAGTGTTTAAAAAACAATAAATGAATTTTTTTAAATAAAGCTAACAATTTTTCAATTTTTGGCAAATACTTTTTTTAAAATTTTGTATTTAAAAAAATAAAAATAAAAATCCAAAGTGAGTAGTGGCATTTTGGTAATTATGGGCGAGGAATGAGACATGTCAGCGAGGAACCACTGAAATTGCGACACGTCAGTGAGGGATTATGTAAATCCCTCGCCCAGTCACCTTTTCAGCGAGGAACCACTGACATTCCGACACGTCAGCGAGGGATTATGTAAATCCCTCGCCCAGTCACATTTTCAGCGAGGGATTATGGATTTTCCTCGCCCACGTGGCGAGGAATGGACACGTGGCTCGTTTTTATTGATTGTTCTTTTTTGTAAATTTATTTTTCAATGGTTATAATGGTAACTTAGTTTGATCAAATGTTTATTTTGGTAATTTTCCATTTAAAATATCCTCTTCTTGTCATAAAAAATCATACATGCTTTTTGTAGACCCATCAACTGCTTTACAAGTGCATTTGTATTTTAGGAAGATTACAAAACTTTAAGAGACTTATTATTATTGAATATTTAGGTTCTTATAAGATAACTGTAATTGTTTTTGTTTTTTCTTAACCTTAAAACTATTTAATATGGTATTCATGTGTTAGATGTTGAATGAGTTGGTTGCAAAATTATTTTGAACTTATATTTATAATAACAAGATTTCGTTTGTTCTGTAGTGCACTATTTGGTGTATGTATATCATGTCATGTTTTATCCTATAAATAAATTTCTAAAAAGAAATATATTATCAAATTGTATGAAAAATGAATGAAAATGAAAATAAAAAGTCTTATAAAACATCAAATACTACCATGATGTAATTCTATATCTACTTATCTAGTGACAATTCTATCCGTCAATGCAATGGACAAGACTTTGGAATGTTTTCATATGAGAAAGTTATGTAACTAACTATTTCTTAAGGGGGTTATATTATATATATATATATATATATATATATATATATATATATATATATATATACACATGTGTGTATATATATTCATGTTAGAGAAAAAATTACATCTATAGTCATGACACGCATGACGGTGCTTATAAAAATATATGTACTCGCGTATTATACTTCAATCCCATCAAAGCATAGTAGATGTATATTCTACGCAATCAGTACTTGTGTATCACCCTTTCACTCGCGTAGCTTAGACACCATCTTTTAACAAGTATTCTATATATCCGCAACCTTTTATAATCTATTGTGCAATTTAATCAAGTAACTAGTGACAATCTGATGCTTTGAGAAATCAAACCTATTTAAGTGATACAAAACAGAATATGTGTATCACAAAAACCTTCTTTTATCTTCTATATAAAAAACATAAATTTAATGTTAGAGGAAGAGAAAGCGATCGTGATAGATAGGCCTCAAATCAATATTAAACACTGAAGCAACTAAAGTAAATTCAAAGAGTTTGTGATCACACGGTCAATATTAAACCTATCATACTCTTAAATTACTCCATATTACATCATTGTCTGGGTTTGAACCTAGAATCTCCCCTCAAAGAGGCAAAACATCTACCAAATGGACTAGCCCCACATCAATTATTGATTGTGGTTGGTTTATAACTTGAGTCAAATACTAATGCGTGTGATGATAAGTCTGATTTTGCAAATGACCCAATGCTTATTGCGTAGGCATGGCTTGCAAGGTTGGATGTTGCGAATATTGATATGGTTGGCTAGAATCAACCTTTAGTTTCGTAGTTTTTCGAGTTGATGTTAATTTGTTTCATTCTTGGATCCATTTGGTGTAAGAAAGATTAGAAATTTGAATAAAATACAGTAGTGTATGTCGAAGAAATATAGAAATTTTTTAGTGTAAGAAAGGTTATATATTATGTTTATTTATAGTGTTAAATAAATAAATTTTCTTTAGAAGCAAACAACTATATAAACTGCTATATAGTTGTTCAACGCTCAATCAAGCAGATTCGAGAGTAGGTTTGTGGGACCTTCACCGTCACTCGTAGCCCTAACCCACAACACTTGGGGTGGCGTACTCATAGAACCCGCCATACCTGAGCTCACTACCCGGAGGGTGCTTCGAGTGGCCTAAGATTTTCAGTTTATATGTAAAAGCATTTTCAACCCATCATATATCCTTAACCCCATCTTCATATCCTCACAAAATAACATTAATACTTACCTCATCCCATCCTTCATCCTCATACTTCATCCTTATATTCTTAGAGAAAAACAAACTCATCTCACACATTTGAGGGGTCAATTTCCAACCATCATATCCATTATTTTATATATAAGTAGATGTAAGTGGAAATAATAGACTAAATAATTTAAAAAAGGATAAAGAGGTATTACTAAATCAAATGATATTTTTTTAATAATATTATAGCGATGAAAATAAGGATAAGATATAAACTATAAATACTCTAAACGTCTTCGAGTTAATATGCAATTTAATCAAAGGAGGGACTATGATGCAAACTCTTAAAATTAAAAAAAAAAAAACTTGACTAGCCGTTTTAAAATAAAAAACTAAGCTACGAGGTAAGTTTCAAACGATCGTTTAAAATAAAACTAAACGACCGTTTAAAAACAGTTAAATGACATGTCTATATAACAGTATCCTATAAATTAAAATTTTAGAATAAACATAAACATAAACATGTTAAGGGAGCTTTAATCTTTATGTTGTGTTATTCTGCTTTTGTGTTGAGCTTTCTTTCTCCTATATATTCACTTTCTCAGAAAAAATAAGCTTTAAACGGAGCTTCCCTTCTGACATTGTTTCTGCTTCTGCATCTGCATCTATACATACATATATACATACACACTTTCCTGTATCTATATGTGTGTGTGTTTGTGTGTGTGTGTCTGTATACTTGACTACAAAAGCCAAATCAGTCATCAATACAAAGGACAACACCCCCTCACCCTCACCCACATCAATACCCTCTCTTTCTCTCTCTAAATATATACCCCACACTTTCTCTCTCTAGATAAGATATTCACACTGTGTGTTTCTCTGTGTTTCTGTGTGTTTGATTTCACCTCTCATTTGATTTGATTTGATTTGATTTGATTTGATTTGATTTCATGTGTGTGTTTATGAAAGCTAGGTATGGAGGTGGATGAGATTCAAAGCCTACAGGTGTCTAAATTCCAGAGGGTTTCTTCTAATGGAAGCACTACAAGCACTGATAATTCCTCAAATCCTCAGAAATTAGCTTCTAGTAGAGGTAATTTCGAGCTGCAGAATCATGTAGATGTTGTTGTTGGTGGTGGTGGTGGTGTGAGGTTGTGTGGATGGCCGTCGTCGCGAATCGTTAGGGTTTCTAGGGCGTCGGGAGGGAAGGATCGACACAGTAAGGTGTTGACGTCGAAAGGGCTGAGGGACCGCCGTGTACGGCTGTCGGTCGGAACCGCCATACAGTTCTACGATCTGCAGGATCGGTTAGGGTACGATCAGCCGAGCAAGGCGGTGGAGTGGTTGCTCAAGGCGGCGGCGAGCTCGATTGATGAGCTTCCGTCGCTCGATCCGCCGTTCTCCGGCGGAATCTCCGACCGGAAGGTGGCCGGAGATCACGGTAACGATAATGTTTGTTCTCAGGCGAAGTCGCCGGCGTGTAGTAGTACGTCGGAGACGAGCAAGGGCTCCGGGCTCTCGTTGTCGCGATCTGAGAATCGGATTAAAGCGAGAGAACGAGCGAGAGAAATGGCTTCGAAGAAGGAGAAGGAGAAGGAGATTGATTCGACTAGGGTTTCGGTTTTGAATCAGGTGAATCATATGCCGGAGAACTCAACGTTCACCGATCTTCTCACCGGCGGAATTAACACCACCACCACCACCAACACCACCACCACTAATGATTACCTCTTCACCCGCACTCTACAGCCTTCACCAAACTTTATCCAAATACCACAATTCAACAACAACAACCACCACCACCACCACCAGCAACCACCGCAGCACCACCATTTCTCCTTTCTGCAAGACACCTTTGCTCCGGCAACCGGTGGTGGTGCCGGTGGTGGTACCGGTGGTGGGGAGAGTTACAGCTTAAACTTCGCAATGACAGCATCACCAACAGGTGCCGTTGCTCTAGGTGGTTTCAGTAGGGGGACCCTTCAGTCCAATTTACAGTCGTCTCTTTTACCTCATCATCACCACCACCACCACCTTCAGAGGTTCCAATCGTCTTCAATAGATGTACCAACGTCTTCAAATCTTCCGTTTTTCATCGTTCCAAACGCCACCGTCGATCACTACCCTGCAGCAGGTGGTTACCATCTGAGCTACGGCGGAGACGGCGGTGGACGGCGGTCGGATCATCAGAAGGAGAAATCGAAGAACTGAGAGGTGCATCAATGGCGTCTTCCCCATCTCAATCTCTGGTAAATCTCTTGCATAATATTCCATTTCTTAGAATATTATTATATTATCTTGCATACATATGCTTCATTGCTTTGATGATAAAACTTGCATCTTGATAAGGAAATCTTTAGGCCTTCTCTAACCCTAACAAATTACAATCTTGATTACTGATTAGGGTGAATCAAGATGTTGGGATAATAGCAAATAATTTATATGAACTTTTATTGTGTTTTTTAACAAGAATAATGTTTAGATCTACATAATGTCCCCTAGATTTACCATCTAATGATTCTTATTTCAGAAGTACCTAAATCCTAACTACATGTATTGGTTGGGTGTTCACGGTCTGATCCAACCGGTAAGTATTATTTTGAGAACGACAAATAAATAAATAAAAAAACTCGATTAACTGGGTTGGTTGGACCTGCTGGTTTTATACTTTTATTGGATTAACCAAATTATTTATTTAATTTTGTTAAAATAACTTCTTTGCGTTAAATTTTTTTAATAATAAGTATGATTTGCGATAATAATACATATAGATAAATATGTATATAAGAAATTAAAGAAACGTGTAAATTATATAATTAAGATTGCCAGTTCTAAGATTCAAACAGAACCAAATTGTTAAACCGAAAAAGCTGTAAAAATCAAATCTTGAAGAGAAGTGATTGAATCTCAATTGTTTTGATTTGAACAATTTAGTCAGTTTTAACTGTTATTAACAGTCTTAATATATAATATATAACATATAACATATAATAGTATATAATAAGGTACTATTCAAGTGTGGTACAAAATCCAAATGAAAGTTACCTTAGGAAAACAAAGTCTCTTGTTGATAAACTCCCTTTTTAAATTAGCTTCTTTCTGAAAAAAGATTTTATCTAAGAATATTCTCTTAGCACAAACCTTTCAAGCAGATTGTCAAATCATAAATTTCCAATTTTTGACATTTCATAATATGCTGTCAAATCATAAACATTTTAAGATAAAGATGGAAATTTTATAAATAAATAAAAGAGAGAACTATACGTCGAGTACATTATTCCATATTTAAAGTCGGAAAAATAGAGTTGACACTTTAAAGTCAAACCTGAACTCCCTTTTAAGCTCAGGGCATACATTCCCTAATAAAAGTTTCAGTCTTGGGTAAATCCATAAAATACACAATAATAATAATAATAATAATAATAAACTCCTTCCTTTAGTATATTTAATAAATATCACACAAGATCTAGTGTTCTTGAAGATTTAAGTGACAATTTACATCTTTATTTTGTTGAAAACATGCATGGATTACTGTGATTATTGCTAATTAATTAATATAAAACTATCATGAAAAGATAAGATAGGTGTTTGTTTGTTAGGGTTTATGATTTATAGTTTGGTTTCCTTTGCTTCAAGCATGTCTTCAAGGGAAGACAGGTGTTAACCATCCACTTTGATCTTCATAATTAACCTCAACCCACTTCCATTGAAATTCCGACAGATTCCTTAAATTTAAGCCCTTTTAGTATTTTATTTTACCTTTTATCATTCTTTAAATTGTTTACTATTATTTTAATCGGCCAATGGCATTATGTTTCACTGAAACCGAAATTTATTTTTGTTGCCGGGCTGGGCCGATTTCGAGCAGTGGGAAGGGCACGCACCTCACCATTTTGCTTTAGGGTTTTGTTTTTTAATAGGTGGGACCCATTGGGTTTGGCTTAAGCTTAAATCCATGCACGTACGGATGCCTTCTTATTGGTGGAAAATAACTTAACCCTTCCACCCTGCATTATTGTTATTCTTTTCACTTGAAATTAACTCTTTTTTAATGTTTTCTTTCAGAAGTTATAAGAATTAATGGATATCAAGCTATGGTTTTTAAAATGTTATTATATAAAGTTGTGGTTTTTATAATGTTCTTTGTTAAAGGGTGTGATATGATATGATCAATCTAGGTTCTTGATCATAGAAATTATAAGAAGACAAACTAGTCTTTGATTAAAAAAGGATAAGCAAGAAAATGTATTTTTTGGTTGAATTTGGATGGACTCTCTTTTTTAAAATCTTGACCCGAAACATACTTATAGGCTATAGCTAGTAGGTAAAGACAGCAAATCCTGTGAAAAAGATGAGTTCTACTAACCATGGTTAAGTTTATTATATTTATTACTACTAAAAAATAATATTTAGTAAACTCCAAACTTTTCTACTTTCTATAGTGAATCTTACCATCATTCCCATGTTATGAATTCTTCTGTAGGTGTTTCATGATTAGATTTTTATTTTTTTTTATTTTTACTTTTTGACTGACTAACGAATTTTTACACCAAGTTGCACCCTTGTCTAGGATTAAACCCGTGACCTCACCTTTAAGAGGCAATGTCTCTATCAAATTAGCTATTCTCACATTGACGTTTCATGATTAGATATCTTATTAACACTGGAAATACGAATAGTTAAAGATAACGTATGTTACCATAATACCATGAGTCATGACTTCTAATTAAGGAAACAAACTTTTTTTACTTATAAAAAAGGGTTACACAATTTGTATACTTAAAAAAATGTAATTTTTGAAGGGGATGTAGATTTTACGAGATAATCTATCTATATATATAAAAGAAAGTTTGAAGTGGCACTTGTCAAAATATTAAGTTTTCTCATCTTAGTTTTTTCGCCTCTCTCTTCTAATAAATGATAATAGTATATACTAATTATATTATTTAAAACATTGACATAATAAAAAAATATATATTGTAAAAATTAAATATTATAAGTTTTTATTAATAAACAAACATTAAAAAAGAATATAAAACATAAAAATTTTCTTAAACACTTTTTTAAACACAAACCCTTTTTAAAAAGTGTTTTTAAGTATTATAAGGATGGTTTAAAAAATGAAAATTATTTTTAAAAAGCAAAATAAAAAATAATTTCATAAAAATGTCGAAAATGATATTATTGTTGTTTTACTTGAAGTACTTATTTTTACGTAATTCAATCATATTTTATCTGAAAATATTGTTTTATAACTTTTTTAATTTTTATTACAAAATATTTGAAATTTTTATCTATTTAATCCGTGTATCACACGAGATATTAAGCTAGTATGTAATATTTAAGAGTTAATACTTAATAGGCTTGTTGATTACGTGGAATACTTATAATAATCTATGATAAAATAGAACGTGGTTGTTTTGTAGTTGATATCTTTACTAGTTGATTATTCTTGTCATTTTCATAAAGTATAACAAATGTTCAATGTTAGAATGTATCTATTATTATCTATAATAAAAGAAAGTTTAAGATAACACATGTCAACATATTAGGCTTTTTCGTTTTTAATTTCACGCCTTTCTCTTCTAATACATGACATTAGTATATATAATAATTTTTTTAAAATGTTCCAAATATAAAAATAGATATTGTAAAAATTAAAAACTATTTATTAAAAACACAATTTAAAAATGAATAAGGTACAAAAAGTTTATTGAATAAAAATCTTCTTTTTTTAAAATATGAAACTATTATAATATCATTTTTTTCCTAAGTTTTATAAGGATGATTCTTCTTTAGAATGAAATTAAAAAAAGACCAAAATGTTTTGAAAAACAATTAAAAACACAATCTTATAAAACAAAAGTTTAAATGATATTATTGTTGCTTTTACTTGAAGTACTTGCATATACGTAAGTCAATCATATCTTATTTTATAATATTATTTATACTTTCATAAATTTTATAACAAACTATTTTATATTTTATATATTAACATGTGTAATACACGGGGTACTATACTAGCATTATATAAATCGTTATTTTGGTATAGTGAAAATTATAGTATGATTCCTGCTTTTGTCTTTACTTTTACATTGGTCCAGAGTCATTAAAGTTACAATTGAAAACATAATTGTTACAAATGACAATTCTATTCAATTATTGTAATTTCTAAGTATCCATATATTAAATGGTATGTTATAGAATAAATACAAAATTATTAGAGTTAAGAATAGACTTCAAACATAAGTATAATCACCCCTCTCCTATCTCTTAGCATTGCTCATTACTCCCTTACCCTTCCTCCTCAAGTGGCCACATTCCTACCTCTCCTCATTCTCCCAAATGAGGGAGTGGGTTAGAGGCTATAATTGTCATGAATATGCAAGATTTAACTATGAATGTAGTTTTGTATGTGGAGTGACAACTACCCACTACCTCTTAAATCATCTGCTAACTTAGAATAACGTGTAGGATAATAGGAGAGGTGGAAAATGGGAGTTATAGAAAATGGAGGATTGAGTTAGAGGCTAAAGTTGCTTTAAATAACCATCAAGTAGTAATTCTAGTGGTCCAGATTAAAAGTTGAGACGATTTGAAGGTCATAATACATGAAAACGTTTGAGATTCATTATGCTCAATAGAATATATAATAATAAGCAACCACCTTGTCCCGCCACTAGTTTAATCTTCTCATGTTGCATAGGAATGTTCATAAGTTAAAACTTTTTTTTGGTCTATTCATAAACCTAATCTAAACGATTAAAATTGATTTATTCGGTTTGGTTATCCTATAAGCCGTTTATTATTCGGCTTATTCGATTGAATTCGGTGTGGCAATCTGAATAAGCCAAAATTTTTGGAACCGTTAACCCAATCAAAAACCGAATTTACAATTTAGATACAGTATTGACTTCGGTTTAGCAATTTGAATAAGCCAAAATTTTTGAACAGTTAACCCAATCAAAAACCAAATTTACAATTTAGATACGGTTAGGAATCGAACCAAAAACTGAATTCGCAATTCAATTTGATTTTTCCGCTTATGATATGATTTAGTTTTTTGTTTTTCGCACACCCCTACTTGTAATATATACTATATGACTTATGCGAAGATAAACAAGTTAGTGTTTAGGGTAACTGGTTCAGGTCAAAAACGGGTCTGCACGGTTAAAAATGGAGTGTGTATGGGCTCAATCTTGTGAACCCGTTTATAACAATATAACATATTTAAACTAGTTTATTTGTTAAATAGTCTAATAGGTTAACACAACACACTTATAACCTGGTTTTGAAAACGATACAGTTTATAATTTTTAAAACAAATAAATGATTTAACTCTTAATTTAGGTTGTAATTTTTTAAAACTAATAGGTTAACACAACACACTTCTTAGTCGTGTTTAATGAATTAGGTTAAACATTAATTTTGTGCCATTCGTGTTACTGAACTACTTAAATTAATAGTGTTAAATATATTGTTTTCTATCATTTGTGTTATGGTACCGTTATATTTATTCGTGTTAACGTGTCTTTGTGTTAGTGTTTAAGAAAATAATTAGTTTAATTAATCATGTCATGTTTAAATTCACTAGTCTTGTTCAATATATTGTCTCAGCTCGTCTAACAAAACATAAAAAGTTTTGCCTGTCCTAATGTTGCAAACGATTGCACCACCTCCATCCCCCATGCCCTGCTTCATTTTTTTCTCTTCTCTCATCCCTTTCCTTTATTCATTTTATTATGATCTTGTTTTTATCATCTATTTTAGCGTGCTTTTGTGTGTGTTTGTTGTGGTATTATTTAGATCCAGTTTTTGTGTTTGTTTATTATCCAATTTAGGTTTTTGTTGTTGCTTTATCTTTGGGGCTTGTTAGATTGATTTAAGACCTGCCGTAGTGGTGCGTTAAGCCACCCACCTCATGCCTCATCACGCCATAGCCACCGTCCTCTTCGGCATTAAGCTGGCGTTAAAAAAAAAGACACTCAATTCTAGCGTTAACTTTAGTTGCATTTAATTCTTATTTTTTTATTTTTTTCTCCTATAAAAGTAAACCTAAACTCAAATGAATAATAGTTGTATAATAATTAAATGGGTCATTAATCATTACACCTCTTTTTTAACTATAATGTCTTATGTTGAGATGGTGTACACATGACAGAAATATCGATGCTTGAACCATTACACTTTATCTAAAGATTTATTTGTTTTTTTAGATCCATATTTGGTGTTAATGGTTTGACACTTGTTGAAGTTGTATTCATAGTCTGGATTGTTAGTGGCTAAAGTTGGTGGTGATGGTGATTGGTGGTAGGGTTGGAGAACATATAAACATCAACAATACAACAAAAAGAATTAAAAATACAAAACTCATGAACATTAAAATTTTCTTGATTAAAAGTTTTAATAAAATACATTACTGAATTACTCATAAAAGCAACTTAAACAAAATTTAATAATACTCTTTCTAAAGAATAATAAAAAACTAATCTTAAAAGGGTAAAATATTTACTTTCAGAAGTTTAAGTAATTAGAGATAAGCTTTTAAAATAGAGAAAAAGTATGCCAAAAAAGATTTTAAAAGACTTGAATTGACAATTTATACCAAGCCAATAGGACCAGTTTTATCCATTTTATGTACAAATTATTATTACTTGGTATTTTCATCATTCTATATAATTATTGTTATAGTTAAGTTACTTTTTAATCAAATTATGATTACTTAAATATGATTTTAAATGTACATTTGAAGATAATTCAGGAGCTTAGATTTTTTTATTTTAGAAAATACTCTCTTGTTCAAAAAAAAGCAAAAAATAGACTAAAGGTGGCTAGGGTTTTAAAAATGGTGGGTGACAACAGCCAATAGTTAGCTTCCAGCTAGTTTAAAGGTTCTATCAAATGTCAACTAGCTCTAACACCATGATAAATTATTTTTTTATTTTTTTTTTGTGAACTTATTACTATAAGCATCTGAAATAGGCTACATAGACATAAGAGGATGAACAGGAACCTGAAAAAAAAATAAAAAAGATGAATCATATGTAACAGTCAAAATTTTGTTGTTGCCATGCATTGGTATAATACACTTAAGTATATTATTCTAGTTAGTAGTTAACCTTTCACATTACTCTCTAAATTTTCAGACTTATAGACTTGATCAATGGCCTTGATCATGATGATGATATAACATCCCCTACATATTAATAACACTTCTGATAGTAAAAACACACACTAAATGAAGTTGCAGCCTTGCAGCCTAATTAAATCAGAGTATGCAGTCATTCAGAAAGGTGGTTATTTATACACCACCAACTTTGCAATGCTATGTTGTACTACATGCTTATGATATTGTACACTACTTAATTGTTTATAATATTGTATTTTAAGGTGTGCATGTCAAAAGATAGTAGATTTGTGCACAGCAAATGTTCTTACACATTCCCACACATAAAAATTGAAAAGTTTTGTAACAGGGTATCTATTTTTGTTTCTAATTATTAAATTTTGGTGTTATTTTACAGGTAATGAAGATGGAGAAATGAGTTTCAAGATTTGAAAATGTGATGGAACCTTTTATCATAGACAAGCTGTAATTGTGTAGGTGATGATAAGTTATTTGTAGTAGCATTGGCAATCATTTTGAGGAAGCCAAACATTTTGCTTCCTTTTAACTTTGTATTTTGAAACTTTTAATTGCTTCAATGCAATGCTTTGTTTGTGTGTTCTGAGTTTTTTTTTTCAGTTTTTGCTTTTCACATATTTGTTCATACTCTTTTTGTCTATAAGGTTTGGTCCTTTTATCATGTCAGGAGAATTTTGTTTATTTTTTTAACATAGCAAGACCTA
This sequence comes from Flaveria ramosissima, assembly GCA_025215565.1. Lineage (NCBI taxonomy): Eukaryota > Viridiplantae > Streptophyta > Magnoliopsida > Asterales > Asteraceae > Flaveria > Flaveria ramosissima. The sequence continues at coordinate 47,940,107 of CM046032.1, forward strand.
ATATCGCATTTTATAAATTGAAGGAAATGCTCTTCATGTTAGACACATGTGAGAAGATAGCAGAAAATCTAGATAACTTTTGCCACTGGAAGAGTTACAAAATGTAATGTTAGATCTTTATATATCAAGATATTTCTTTTTTATCTTCAATGATTCCTTAGGGAGGAAAAGATTAATTAACTCTTCATTACTGATGATTCACAACCTTTTTTTATTTGGGTTATTGGATTTTAATAATCTCAACTTTTATATATTGGCCGGGATTAATCTTAACTCAGCAAATGTTTACGGACACTCTCAACTTTGAGCTTATTTTCCTATAACGATCCCTTACTAACTAAGAGTTCACACTGTTAGTTTTTTGATGATGTGGACTACTTATATGATCAAAACACTAAGCAGAAAGTTGAAATTAACTGTCAGGTCCGTCAGCTTAAAACCTGTACAACCTAAAACCCGTCAATTTTCACCTTCTGATTTGAACCATTTGACTCGTTAAAGGTAGATTTCAAGTGACGATGGATGCTAGACATTGAAAAAAGGACCTAATAGAGGTTGGGCGGCAGCGGAGTTGAAAAATGATTCAAAATTAGCCCATTTTATTAAAAAAAATAACGAACGTTAACTCTCAGTTAGTAAGGGATTGTTGAAGGAAATAAGCTCAAAGTTAGTAGTGTCTGTAAACATTTTCTGAGTTGGGATTAATCTCGGCCAATAAATGAAAGTTGAGATTATTAAAATCCAATAATCCTTTTTATTTTAAGGCAAATATAATAAAAAAACAAACATACTTTCACTTTTTTCTCACAAAAATCCCTAGATAATTTTTTGCACGTAACCAACATATTTTCTGTTTTGTGTCATAAAAGTCTCTCAACAATTTTTGCACGTAAAAAACCAACACAATCTTCGCCTATCGATTCTATTATGGCCGGCTTGGAGACATCAGAGGAAGACTATCATCTCCATCTCAACATAAAAGTCCCTAAACAATGTTGTGCACGTAAAAAACCAACATACTTTCACATATTGAGGGGTTTGTATGTGAAAAAATAGAAAGTATATTGGATTTTTATGTGAAAAGTTGTTGAGTGACTTTTATGAGACAAAATAAAAAGTTTGCTTGTTTTTTACATGCAAAAAATTATACATAGAAAAAAAATGGAAAGTATGTTAGCTTTTTATGATATTTACCCTTTATTTTAATAGTAATTATTTCTTTAATAAATAAGATACAAAAAAATAACTTGAATTACAAAGTAAACTTCAATTCACTATTTTTGGGCCCAAGTTTCTTGGGCCAGGCTTGGAAACATATAACTTAGACTGACCCATGGGATTAGGTCTAGTCCACTTATCGGTATGTAACAAAAACACACATCCATAGAGGTTGTGAATCCGTTTGGGCCCAAAAACCAGGTTGGTTACTTAATAGAGTCAAGACAAGTTCTTGATGGAACCGGTTTTTTGAGAATGAAGCGATTGATTCGCTTCGGTTTCGGTTTTTAAACTGGTTCGGTTAACATGGTTTCACACCGGTTTGAACAAGGAAGGTTACAAGCTAGCGGATCGGGTTCAATGCGTTCCGATTTGGGAACATGTTATTTACCTCTACACTCATACACATGCGTATTAATTAATAGAGGTGTATATATGAATTAATTGATAGATCAAAGAAAATCGAAGGATTCATTTAAGTAGTTTAGATATGTTTAAAAAGAAAAAAATAAACCATGACTTAGATAAATGTTAAGTGTACACTTTTTATCTAAAAAATCTTGACCGAATTGGACTAAACCGATAACTATGGTTTTAAGTGATTTCAAACACAACCGATTGGGAAGCTAAGTCGTTTGAATAAGCAAAACAGTCACGAACCTTTGGTTCAACAAATTGACGACTAAATCCATTCTTCTTATCCTTTTAACATAAACAAAAGAAAATACCTATAGACATGTTATCTAGTTTGTAGTTAGTGTGTACTAACTACTAAGTGATGATATATTAATAATCATCTTAGTGTTACACAATGACACATGACATTATCATATTAGAATCATAATAAAGTAGTTGACCTTATAATCTCAATATTATAATGCATTTTTTTTAGTCATATCCTTGTTTGAGATCTTTTTAAAGGTTAAAATTCTTAACTTCATATATTAAAATCGAAAAAGTACTTTTAGAAAGATACAACTTTTACTATCAAATTGTTAGTTTAATCATTTTGAATTTAATTTATTTTAAAATATTATAGAGATCATGTATTTACAAAGCAAACTATACAGTCAGTCATCAGTTACAAATATAAATATAATCTTGAAAATTCTATTATATATAACAGTTTCACTTGCTGCTAAAAATATATAAAAAAGGACCCATTTCAATAATGACATTTTTAAACACTTTAGTAATTTATATACATATGGTTAGACCTATTTTCATGATTAAGCATTAAAATAAACAATATGTTAAAGTTGTGATGCATATAGTTATATCCTCAACAAAATATGTGTGATCAACAAGCTGGGTTAATTAGGGCTCTAAGAATGGATTGATTTGTGCTACATAGATAGAAGGTCTGATGCCTTTTAGTTTTTGGAATCGGTTCTAGTTTGAGTCAACAAAAGTCAAAACCAATTTTTGTTGGAACCGGTTATGAGAAAAGGAAGTGGTCGGTTTAGTTCCAGCTTCTTGACTAGTTCAGATTGATTCAATTTCAGTTAAACTGGTTTCGTGTTAGTTTAAACAAGGCAGGTTACAAACTAGTATCAAGCATTCAAGCTAATGATTCGGATAGGAACCAAAACCTGTTCCTTGAAAACCGGTTTTTCCCAGTTCCGGGTCGGTTGTCGGTTCTGATTCGGGGGCCTGCTTTTTTCAGCCTCTAGTTACAAACCAGATTTGGTACATTTTTAAGACGGCTTGTTTTGACCAGAATCAGTTGCGAACCAGTTACACCCGACCAGCCTGTTTCGTGAGGCATGGTCATGTACGAAAAACTTTCCTTTTCATGGCTTGCCACGATCGCGTCTGTTTAATATAATAGGATTTTACAGATATCTACACACTCATTGGAACCAAGTCCATGGCTTTTATACAAACAAGACGGTTGAGAACATGTTACTGTATCCGGCTAAAGAAAAGTTGTTCGGTTAAAGCCTGTTTCAACAGTTTTATACGCACACCTAGCACTAGCCTTGTAAAAGATTAAAGAACCGCATTTCAAGTTTTTATCATTTATTGGCAGTTTAAATTGTTGTTTATTGTAAACTACAATTTGTTGAAAAGCACAAGTCATGTGGCATAACTAAAATATTCACAGATATGCAGATTGTATTATATATATGGCTAGATACAAAGAAACAACATAACAAGCTCTTACAACAACATTCACTACCAACTTTTTACACCATACATAAAGTGAAACATACCAGAAACCAAACATCAGTTGAAGCACCAACTCTGCAAGTCTTCTTCTCTCACTTCACCAAAGTATGCAAGTACCATCAAAGCTCATACAGGACAAAATTGTGTGTTCTCATTGCCTGAAAGAAAGAAAGATTAAATAAGTTAGCAGAACTTAGAAGAGCCATTTTAAAGCCATTGCAAGTTAGAAATTATACTATCCAATAAGTCAAGAAAATAAATAATCACTGCAGCATATGATGCTCCCTGTTAAGCTAAGTGTAGTGGAACCACTTGACTGATATTGAATTAGATTACATATTAAACAAGTCCTAACTAAAAATGCAACTAAAATAATCAGATGATAACCTCCAATAATCAGCTTGAGCCTTGAAAACACAATAATCAGATGATAACCTCCAAACTACAATACCAAACACCACTTAAAATCCCATTGATACTTGTCACAGAGATGAAACATATACAAGCAAATTAAAAAAAAAAAAAAACATCAGATTCAGTATACACAAAACTACAAATTCATTATCATCAGCAGCTTGAAGCCACAATAAGCAGATGATAACTTCCAAGCTACAATACCAAACACCCCCTAAGTTCACTTTTTTCTTTAGAACCCATTAATACTAGTGACCAGCATGAAACATAGACAAGCAAATAATCAGCATCAGCTTCACTATACAAAAAAACTACAAATTGATCATCATCAGCATGAAAAGACGATAATCAGATGATAACTAACAAACTGCAATACCAAACACCCCCAAAGTTCACTTTTTCTTCAAATCTCATTGATACTAAAGACAAACATATATAACAGGATCACAAGTTTCAACCGAGAGTGAGTGAATACCTCAAAAGGAATTCATCTCAAGGCAATAAGTCCTCCTTTTGACCAACATCCTAGCAGCAGTTCCATAAGGCTCCTCAAACGCAGATGAAACCCAAGACCCATCACAGACATCCTTCCGACTCGACTGCTCACTAGGCCTAATCGCCACCAATGTAGCCCCTTTAAGCACACTTCCATTAGGTAGTTCCAACTGTGGCGCATACCAAAGCTTCATATTCAAAGCAGGAACCACAGTTCTCTTCGAACCAGAAGAAGCCGATAACGGCTTCACCCTCAACTCCTCCAACTGTTCCCTATTCATACACAACACCCCTTGTCCATCTGCATCCGTTAAAACCAAAGAATCCAACGTTTTATGCTCCGAGATGATCGGTTGAAGCAAGTAGTGTCTCGCTGATGCCGCAATCAGCGAGCTTATCGTCCACACCACCCGTAACTTCAACCCCCCATTCGTGTAAAACGATTCCGGTATACTCCCATTATCATCACTCCCAATCCCATCATGATTATTCTCACAAGCTTCAAACTTTTTAGGATGAACCACAGAAGATGCCCCAATCATCACGCAATTATCAAGCGTAGATCCAAAATCCGCCCTCCATTTCAACAACACATCATCTTCCACACCTAACTCACCGCTCGGAAGCTCAATTTTAAGAAACCTAATATCGTTAAAGCTTTTGAGAACTTGTGAAGGAGAATGATGCGTAACTCCACCTGATTGTTCACCATCATCATCACCAACAAATAACGCCGACGACAACGACGACGATGAAGATGACGATCTCTTATGCCCCAAAAGCTGTCCAATTGCTTGAATCGGCTTAACGATTCCACCAAACACGAGTCTAACGAAACTCGCAAACGGTGAACGGGACTTATCGGAGGTACCACCGGCAGCGGTGGCGTCGTCGTCGGAGATGACGCAATCGACGCGAACGACGACGTTTTCGACCTGAGGAATGAGGTCATGAAACCGCTTGTTGACGACGGAGCAACGGCCTAGGGTTTTGACGTCTCCGATGGAGTTGAAGATGAAGAGGAGGAGGGAGTCCGGCAGGAGGTCGAAGTGATCGACGGCGTACGGTGGCTCAGGGTGGATTCTGGTGGTGAGATCTGATCGGAGTGAAGACATTGTAGCTTATGATGATTTGAGAATTTGTGATCTAGGGTTTGAAGATGAAAGAGATAGAGTATGTGTGTGTGTAAAAGGGGGATAAAGATGAAGAAATTTCTATCTATGAATAATAATCAATAAATAATTAGAGACATGTCACTAGGACCTTCGTATTATGACGCGTGCGGGAACTCGTATGTTAAAGTTGACGTTATAACATATGTAATTTTATGTAAGAAAAATAAGTTATGGACGTTGAAATGGGTGCAAACCTATGTGTTGTGCTGAGTTTGTTGATAATATTAGAAAGTTTATATCGAGAAATGGAACGGTTAGAAAAGTTATAAGCATGTTGTGACGGAAAAAAATCAAACTGCTAAAAATATTAACAATATTTTACAAGTTGTAGGAAGAAAAGAGATGGAAACCATAAAAAAATCAAACTTTTGAATTAGACATGGCGGTTTATAAATCATAACGCACAACTCTGTAGAAAAAAATTATCATATGACAATAGTAAATTTTGAATTTTATTAAACATTAGATTTAACATTACAATAAAAAGATTGAAAAATTAAAGATTATGATGGAGAAAAAAAAACAAACAAATGAATATAAGGTATGAGATACAGATTTGGCTAAGCTTGGGGAGGCTAAAAATAAATTTTAAGGGTTTAAAATAGAAGTTCACATATAAAACTTGTAATATAAGCTTTAAAAGTTGTGAGCATGGCACCGACTTTTGTAATTAAGATATGTACAATAAAACCACATGTTGTATAGTTGTTATCCTTGATTGGGTTGTATGTTTCTATAACCTTTTTAGATTTCTTTACTATTTATAAAATGAAAGAGAGTCGATTTGTTGTAATTTGAAATCATCGCAGTGAATTTACATTGATTTAGCGTATGTATTAAAGTTACTAGGAACGAATAACACATATATAAGGGTAGCCATCTGGTTCGATTTACATCACAATTTTCTTCTTCGATAATATACATCATCTAATTCTATGTTTTAAATTATTTTAGTTGGTTTTTTGTTTGATTTCTACTAGGGTCCAATTCTATAACTTTGCAATAACAAGGTGTCTCTCAATTATTTTGTTATACCTAGATAGTGTATAAATTTTGTATCATCTTAGATCTTTATTTTAAGCTCATAAATAGTTTACTCAAAGTTGACTTCGTTGTTGAAGAGCCGACTCAACTCAATTTGTACACAAGCCAAGTTCAAGCCAACTCTGACTCGAGTCCGTTTGCCAAATTAGCACTTTATCAAAACAATTTGTTACGACCTAAACTCAATATCGGAAGAAAACTTTGTGCTTCGGAAGAAGAAGATTTACTTTTCGGAAGAAGGGTGTCTAAGCTTCGAAAGTTTACTAAGCTTCGGAAGGAAAGTTTACGGAAGGAATGTTTTCTAAACCAGAAGAGTTTAATTGTAAATAGTTTGTTAGAGGTTGTTAGCCAACTTGTCTAGGGAATTATGCAACACTATATACAAATTTACCATAACCACAGTGTTGTAAAAATCGCTAGACGCTAGTCGGGCGGTGAGGTGGGGACTAGGGATTAATAGAGATTAATCGGGATTAATCGGATCAGACTTTTATGTATAATTTTATAAATTTATATATAATTTTATACTTTTTTTATGAAATAATTTGCAAGTTTGAGAGATAATTTGTAAATTGGTGAATATTGAGGGGGTTAAATGTAAAAGTTCAAAACTTAATTAAATAATCTAACCCTAAAATAGAACACATGTTCCCTTCCGTTGTTCCATCACCGCCGGGTCGCAGCTTTCCTTCATTCCAGTCACCAGAGTCGTGAATTCTCGCCGGAATCAGCAAATCCGGCGCCGGAATGGAAAAATCCGGCGGTTATCATCGCCGGAACACCGCCGATTAGGGCGATTTGGTCCGGCTTTGACCAATTTTGACCGACTACCGCCTAGCACCTCCGATTTGGTGAAATCGAAGCGGCTAACCTCCGATTAGCGACTAATCAGCGACTAATCGGAGGCTAGTCGCGATTTTTACAACACTGCATAACCATAATCATACCCAATGCATCTCATCTCTATCAAATCTACAAACGAGGTCTGGGGAATTATGCAACATTATATACAGATTTTCCACGCAATCCCTTGGTGGAGCCAAGTTCATGGCTCCGCCTTTTAACAAGCTAGCCAACTTGTTCCGGTTCAGTCGGTTTCAGCATGTACATACACAACGTTCGTCTTCTATATGCAGTTTGAAACATTTCATAAAACACTAGTCATGTTATACAACTACAAATATTCACATAATATGAAGATTATATTATATATATAGCTACAAACAAAAACACAACATAAACAGCTCTTACAATACCATCCACCACCTACTTTTTACACCATACATAAAGTGAAACATACCAGAAACCAAACATCAGTTAAAGCACCAACTGCAAGTCTCCTTCTCTCACTTCACCAAAGTATGCAACTAGCATTTACACCATCAAAGCTTATATAGTACAAAACTGTGTGCTTTCATTGCCTGAAATACGATAAAGAACATAAAAATCAGAACTAATAACCAAAAAAGAAAGAAGCGAGGACTTGGAAGACGAGCGATTTTAAAAGCATTAACTTTATATCAAAGACATACATACACCAGATTATTTTTAGATTGCAAGGTAGCTTTTAAACTACCCAATAGAGGGAATTACTAGCAAAAAAGCCAAGAAAATATAATAGACTACCGACAATCAATGCAGCATATAATGCTTCCTGTTAAGCCAAGTATAGGGGAACCACTTAAGTGATACTGAAATAGATACAACACCAAACTTAGCATATAACAACTAAAAAGGCAACAATGTTAAATTAGAATTTAATATAAATCTAAAAGTTGAGCAATTTCCTGTTGTCAATGTTGATCTAATTTGTTATGCATACCATCTCAAAGCAAGAAGCGAATATAAATATCAATCATGAAGTTCATTATCTATAAAAGAGCTACAAACATAATAACACAGAGTTAGCAACTACTAACTACACAGGTGTTTGACACTGGTTATTGAAAGCGACTGTGTGATATCAAATAATCAAGATTCAAGATTAAGCTAATCAACTATAACAAATCAGGCTGTAAAAGATAAGTGTTTGATGTGTCTTTACTGTTTAAAGATATGATAAATTCTGAAATTTAAGGATCATTAGACCCCTAAACAACCAAATAATCAGCTCAATATCACTATAAACTGATCATCATCAGCTTGAAAACATAGTAATCAGATGATAACATCCAAACTACAATACCAAAGTTCTCAACTTTTTTCTTTAACTCTCAAAGATACTAGTGACATATATACAAAACAGGTTACAAATTACAGGTTTCAATCGAGAGTGAGTGAATTCGATACCTTAAAAGGAATTCATCTCAAGGCAATAAGTCCTCCTTTTAACCAACATCCTAGCAGCAGTCCCATAAGGCTCCTCAAATGCAGACGAAACCCAAGACCCATCAGAAACATCTTTCTGCTCACTAGGCCTAATCGCCACCAACGTAGCCCCTTTCAGCACTGTTCCATTAGGCAATTCCAACTGTGGAGCATACCAAAGCTTCATACTCAAAGCAGGAACCAACGTTCTCTTCGAAGCTGAACAAGCCGACAACGGCTTCACTCTCAATTCCTCCAATTGCTCCCTGTTCATACACAACACCCCTTGTCTATCCGCATCTGTCAAAACCAAAGAATCTAAAGCCTTGTGCTCCAAAACAATCGGCTGAAGCAAGTAGTGCCTCGCTGAAGCCGCAATCAGCGAGCTTATCGTCCACACCACACGCAACTTCAACCCACCATTCGTGTAAAACGACTCCGGTATACTCCCATTATCATCCCCCACACTCCCATCGTAATTGCTTACACTATTTCCCGACTGAACCACAGAAGACGCCCCAATCATCACGCAATTATCAAGCGTAGATCCAAAATCCGCCTTCCATTTCAACAACACATCATCTTCCACACCTAACTCACCGCTCGGAAGCTCAATTTTCAGAAACCTAACATCGTTAAAGCTTTTAAGAACTTGTGAGGGAGAATGATGCGTAACTCCACCTGATTGCTCACCGTCATCATCCCCAACACATAACGCCGACGACGACGGTGCCGTTACCGGTGCCGTTAACGATGCCGTTAACGGTGACGGTGACGATCTCTTAAGAGCCAAAAACTGTCCAATAGCTTGAATCGGCTTAACGAATCCACCAAACAGGAGCCTCACGAGGCTCGAAAACGTTAAACGATACTTATCGGAAACACCACCGGCGGAGGAGGTGGTGTCGTCGTCGGAGATGACGCAATCGACGCGAACGACGACGTTTTGGACCTGAGGGATGAGGTAATGAAAGCGTTTGTTGACGACGGAGCACCGGCCTAGGGTTTTGACGTCTCCGATGGAGTTGAAGATGGAGAGGAGGAGGGGGTCCGGCAGGAGGTCGAAGTGGTCGACGGCGTACGGTGGCGCAGGGTGGATTCTGGTGGTGAGATCTGATCGGAGAGAAGACATTATTGTAGCTTATGGTGATTGAGGATTTGGGATCTAGGGTTTGATGATGGTGAGATTGAAGAAGATAATAGAGGTTTTGGTTATGGTTGTTGATTGAGGTGTGTGATGAGTTTTTTTTATAGTTTGTTTTGCTTTCATGTGTTCTATGTTGTTAAAAGTTTTTTGAACAAGGTAAATTTATGGTTTTTGTTTTGAAGGGTATGTGTTATTTTTATCGGGTTTACGTGTTTGTGTTTTCAGCTGAGGGCACACTTTTAATTATTTTAGAAGGAACTTACAACTAGGAAGAACCATTGGCTC